>JAODAL010020418.1:0-69482 GCA_025379985.1 Phyllomedusa bahiana
AAAAAGAAAATTTCCACACAGGGAAAGGAGAAGAGGTGGAAATAGGTGGCTGACATACAAGGAGAGGAGCTAGAGGAGGGAGGGAGAGAAACAGAGAAAAAGAAAGGAAAGGAAAAAAAAAAGGGGGGAGAGGAAAGGGAGAGAAACCGGGAGGACAGATACCTCACGGAGTATGGGGCCAAGACGAATGTCTCACAAATATCTGAGCACAGATAAGCAGATACAAACAAAATAAGACATGATAGAACTGGATACGCTTACGGTCAGTCGCCTGTTGAACCAGTCCGTGCAAAGTCTCTCAGGTTGTCTCTATCTTCGGTTCTCCTCTGGGATCTGCGGTCCCTCTGCGGTAGAGGCGACTTCTGAGAACCGAATCTTCTGGATGAGGTCTGAGATCTAAAGCTGGAACCTATAGGGTGGGAGACGAACATCGCCAGCCAGGGAAACAGGAGGAAGGTTCAAGGCCGCCAGGAAAGACGGCAGGTCATCAGGGGCACGTAGTGTGATCAACTCCTCACCCCTGCAGACTTGCAGGGCGAACGGAAAGCCCCACCGGTATGGGATACCGTGGGATTGCAGAATAGTCAGTAGAGGCTTCAGCGTGGTCCGGAGCCGAAGCATGCGTCTGGAGAGATCCGGAAAAAGAGCCAATTTAGCACCTTCAAAGGTTATGAGTGGGGCATGTCTGGCTTTCTGCATGATAGATTCTTTCATATTTTATTTTTATTGTGATGTCAAGCCTCCAGCAGAGTATGTAAGAGTGAGCAGAACATATTTTTTTATTGAATATTATTCCTCTGATATTGTAGAAATTGCAATTTTCACATCTAAATCAGCAAGCAATAACATTCTTCTCATGCATTAAAGGGGTTGTCTCGCTACAAGCATTGCTTTTTATATTAAAGATCTTGCAAAAACAAGTCACTTTGCAATATGTGTCCATTAACCATATCCTACCTATTCCTAGATATCCCCTCTTGTATGGGCTGCATCAGCTCCTCTGGTCGCTGTAGTCACAGACCTGTTTGATCTCTCCTGATAGGCTGTCAGCACTGGTTGCTATAGCTACAGACCTGGCTTCTACGGCAGCCTAGTAGAAGCTAGTAAACACGCCCCTTAATTCAAACTGAAACCAAGAAAACAGGACTGAGGTAAGATGAATCAATGCAGTGAGACAACCCCTTTAGGTTACCATCTACACTACTCACAAAATGTTAGGGATATTTGCCTTTTGGTTGTAATTTCAGGATGAACATAAAGGGCGATATGTATGAAGCTCGCCACGTCGGAGCGCAAGTTTTCGAGCGCTCGAACGGAAAGCTGCACCTCATGTATTTCGGTGCCGGAGATGCGCTCATACATGCGGTGCCCGAGGAGGTGCGCTCATACACGCGGTGAAAAGTTCACCGCGCCTCGCCAGTGTGTTTGGGGGGCAGTGTTGGGACTTAGGTGCAGTGCGGGACTTCGCCTAACATGTATTCCGAATCGAAACAGGCTGGAAATGAGCGAAAAATCATTAAACATGTCCGTGCGGCTTGGAGTATGAATCAAAAAAGCGTTTTTATTAGGTGTAAAACATTATCAGAAAAAGAGCTCAAACCTTCTAAAAAATACATAAATAAAATCACTTTCCAAAAATCAAGAATGGCGCAACATCAAGAATTAGGATATAGAAAATTGCCGGGAAATACAGTAATTCAAATTCTGTAAGCGCTTCTCATTGGTCGGCATAAACCAGCCAATCAGAATAAAGGGGCGACAGTGAAACCCCTTAAAACCTATGGAGAAGTATGACCAAACAAAGTCAAAGGCGGGACAGTTCAAAATACATTTAAAAATGCAGAAAAGAGCTGATTGGTTGAGTTAGCGGGGGCTTTGGCAATCCTGGCCTAATCAGAAATATGAGCGACAGGGACCCATTCTAAAAACCCAGGGAGAAGTATTGAACCATTCAAATTCAAAGGCGGACAGTTTCAAAATACAGTAAAAAAGCAAAAAGAGCTATTGGATTGAGCTAGGGGGGCTTTCAACCTGGCCAATCGGAATAGGAGCGACAGGGACCCATTCTAACCTATGGAAAGTATTGACCAATCAAAATGCAAAGGCGGACAGTTCAAAATACAGTAAAAATGCAGAAAAGAGCTGATTGGTTGAGCTAGCGGGGGCTTGGCTATCTCGGCCAATCAGAGCGTGAGCTACTTTGTCCCATTGTAGTCTATGGCCAGATCGGGGCAATTAAATCTCGGCTCTCAGCGCCGTGTGGCATGGAGTATGATTAAAAAAATTTTTTTATTAGGTGTCAAGTATTATCTGAAAAAGAGCTGAAACCTTCTAGAAACATAAATCAATCAAATCCCTAACAACGCGTTTGTCGCCGACACCGGTGCTACATCAGGAATTGCGATATAGAGAATTGGCGGGTAATACAGTAATTCAAAATCTGTAAGCTCTTCTCATTGGTCGGCAGAAAACAACCAATCAGAATGGGAGCGACAGTGAACCATTATAACCTATGGAGTAGTGTTGACCAATCAAATTCAAAGGCGGGACAGTTCAAAATACAGTAAAAAAGGCAGAAAAGAGCTGATTGTTTGAGCCCAGGCTGCAGATATGAATCCACCAATCATATGTAGTGCGTCTATTTTGAGTGGAGCAAGAAGGACGCGATAGAAGGGCGCCCTAAAAGTTAGGGCCATGTACAGTTTTATTATAGATTGCATTAGAAAACCCATAAGAGCGTCGCTTGCTCTCCCATTGGTCCAAATAACCACGCCTCTTTTAACTTAGCCAATCACAAACAGAGCTCGTTCTGCATTTCTTTTCCCCATAGAACTCTATGAGAAGGTAGCTCACCCCTGATTGGCTAAGCTGGACGAGCCCCTCTTCCCCCCAACCAATCACAGTACAAGAAGATTTCCCGTAGACAGTAAAAACATTTAGGGCGCCCTTATATCGCGCCCTTCTTGCTCCACTCAAAATAGACGCACTACATATGAATGGGTGATTCATATCTGCCGCCTGGTCTAAACCCAAAATCAGCTCTTTTTCTGCATTTTTATTTTAAATTTTTGAACTTTTCCCCGCCTTTGAATTTGTTTGGTCAATACTTCTCCATAGGTTTTAATGTTCACTGTCGGTCCTATTCTGATTGGGCGGGTTATGCCGACCAATGAGAAGCGCTTACAGAATTTGAATTACTGTATTTCCCGGCAATTTCAAACATCCCAATTCCTGATGTAGCGCCGGTCTCGGTGACAAACGTGTTGTTAGGGATTTTATTTCTGTATGTTTATAGAAGGTTTTAGCTCTTTTACAGAGAAGGTTTTACACTTAATAAAAACGATTTTTTTTACTAATACTCCATGCCTCACGGCGCTGAGATTTCAGTGCCTCGATCTGTCCATAGACTACAATGGGAGAAAGTAGCTCGCACTTTGATTGGCCGGGATAGCCAAGCCCCCACTGGCTCAACCAATCAGCTCTTTTCTGCATTTTTACTGTATTTTGAACTGTCCCGCCTTTGAATTTGATTGGTCAATACTTCTCCATAGGTTAGAATGGGATTCTGTCGCTCCTATTCTGATGGGCCGGGATAGCCAAGCCCCCGCTACTTCAACCAATCAGCTCTTTTCTGCATTTTTACTGTATTTTGAACTGTCCCGCCTTTAAGATTGGTCAATACTTCCCATAGGTTAGAAGGGGGCCCCTGTCGCTCCTATTCTGATTGGGCGGGTTTATGCCGACCAATGAAAGACTTATAAATTTAATTTACTTTTTCCCGGGCAATTTCTAATACCAAAATTTCCCCCGATGTTCCCCTTCTTGATTTTTGGAAAGGATTTTATTTTGTTTTTTTTTTTAAAAGGGTTTTGACTCTTTTTCTGATAATGTTTTACACCTATAAAAACGCTTTTTTATTCTACCCCATGCCCCCACGGGACTGTTTAATGATTTTCGCTCATTTCCAGCCGTCTGATTGGGGGAATACATGTTAGGCGCAGTCCCGCATGCCCAAGCCCCCGCCGTGCCCCACACACTGGCGAGGCGCGGTGAACTTTACCCCTCAGTATAAGCCACCTCCGGCGCTGACAACATGAGGTCGCTTTCAAGTTCGACACTCGAAAACTTGCGCTCCAACGTGGCAGCTTCTACATGTCCCCTAAATGCCATTTTTTTGCAAATCACACCAATAGCGATTCTTTCAAAAGGAAACTTTTTTTTTGGGAGGGAAAAGTTTGGATATTGCTGGAAATAATAGCTAAAGTTCAGTCAGGTTCATCTTACATAACTAGTTTCAAACGTCAGGATGATGTTCTGACTTCTGAGGTGAATGGAATAATTTGTGTCATGTACGACTTTTACAAATATTTGTACTCTTCTAAGATTCAGAAAAAAAACATCAGAAATTGAAGATTTCCTGAGGGATGTCGACCTTCTAGCACTGTCTGATACTCAGCATAATAATTTAGAGGCTCCTATATGGTTGGAAGAACTGGCAATAGATTCCCTAGCTAATAATAAATTGCCAGGTAGCAACGGTCTCCCAAATGAAGTGTTTCAGTATTCCTCTTAACAACAATGTCTATACAAGCGACGATTATAATTGTTATATGGAAAGGGAAAGACTAACTCCTACCAGAATTGTATAGGCCAGTCTCTTTATTGTCAGTAGATGCTAAAAAATTAGCAAAGATCCTTGTTACTCGCCTATTTCAAGTAATCACTAGTTTAATACCTGGGGATCAGACGGGCTTCATACCGGGTAAATTGACAGCTGTGAATATATAATGCTTATGACTTAATATGCAACTACCAGTCCATAATGCAGGTTCAAGAGTTATCTGTTCACTTGATGCCGCTAAGGCGCTTGACAGTGTAGAGTGGTGTTTCTTGTGGGCAGTAATGAAGGTTATGAGCATTGGACCTGCTTTTATATCATAGGTTAAATGTTTTATGTTTTCCCTTTAAGGGGCATTTGAAAGCAAAAAGGGGAGACCCCCAAAAAACCCCATTTAAATAAACTGCTGTCTGAAATCAAACACCCTCTGGCTAGCAGAGTCTAATGCTACCTCTTGGTGTTCACCAGATCCCACCAGAAAGCAGGTTGAACTTGACCACAAGAGACCCAGGTTTTTCTGTCAGAAAGATGCAAGACAACAAACGCAAGTGGGAAAACAGACAGGACAAACAAGGACAAAACAGAGAAGGAAGAGAGTGGTCAAACAAGGTCAAGCCCAGGAAAATTCGAGTAACAGAATCCAGATCCTAAGAATAGTCAAGAAGGCAAGCCGGTATCCAAACCCAGAAATCACTGAAATAAGAGTACAGTTAAAGACTCAAGAAACAAGGAGAGAATCAACGGCAATGCAGCAAAAAATGACTTGATTTGTTGTTAGCATGCACTTCTAACATAAATGGCAAGTGGTGTTATGCTGTATAAAATTTGATAATTCTTATTAGCACCATTTGTCCACAATACAATTTCCACACAACAGTTTGCATACATTTAAAAAACCATAATATTAAAAAAAAATATTTTTTAAAATAATATACTACAACCCCTTTGCCAAAATGACAAATATCATCAATATTTCTCTCATAAATCATATTTTGGGTTACCCGGCCCAAAACTAGAGATAAATGCTCAGCCTGCCTAGCAGCCATTATATATTGACTTAGCCTGCTCACCACACGTGACTTTCTTCAAGAGTTATGCGCTGCCAATGTTATAAGTTTTGAATTGTTACAATATTGTGACTCGAATGATTATTAAAATCACAGATTTTAGTCACATTGATTGTATACGGGTTCTTACAATTAAGCATACAATATCTACATAAATATTATGGTAATATAATATTGTGTCTCTCTCTCTCCTCTCCTCCTCCTCTCTCTCTCCCTCTCTCTCTCTCCTCTCCTCCTTATATATATATTATATATAAAATCGGGGCGACATTTATGTTTTCTCGCCGGGGCCGGAGCGCACCCGGGTTTTGCCCGATTTCTATGAAAGCTGCACCTGATTTATGTAGCCCGGGGCGCGCTCATACATACCATAAAATCCCCCGCGCCTCGCCAGTGGTGAGGTGCATCGGAAATTAGGCGCAGTGCGGGACGCTCTCACATGTATTCCGTTCGAGACAGGCTGGAAAAAGGCAGAAATCATTAAACATTCCTGCGAGTATGAATAAAAAAATCGCCTTTTTTAAAGGCATTAAACATTCTCAAAAAAGAGCTGAAACCTCAAAATTAAAATTTTTTTTAAAAAAAAACACTTTCCAAAATATCAAACGGCCAATATCAAATTAGGGAATTTTAAATTGCCGGGAAAACAGTAATTTTAAATTCTAAAGCGCTTCCATTGGGCGGCAGAAACCGCCAACAGAAAAGGGAGCAACATGAACCATTAAAACCATGGAAAATATTTACCAATCAAAATCAAAAGGGGGGGCATTCAAAAAACAGTAAAAAGGCAGAAAAGAGCTATTTTGGTTTAGCTAGCGGGGGGTTGGCTATCCCAGCCAATCAACGCAAACTACTTCTCCCCTTGTAGCTATGGAGAATCGGCGCAATGCAATCCGGCCTCACGCCGGCGGCAAGCAGTATGGAAAAAAATCTTTTTTATTAAGTGTAAAACATTTTCAATAAACGCTGAAAAACCCTTCCTAAAAAAAATCAGTTAAATCCCAACAAAGCGTTTGTTCCCCAGACCGGCGCTACATAAGGAATTGCAAAAATAAAATTCCGGGGAAAAAACAAAATTTAAAATTTTTTAAGCTCTCTCATTGGTCGGCATAAACCAGCCAACAGAATAGAGCGACAGTGCCCATTCTAACCACGGGCTAGCCAAGCCCCCGCTAGCTCAACAAAACAGCTCTTTTCTGTATTTTTACTGTATTTTGAACTTCCCCCTTTGATTTTGTTGGGCAATAGTTCCCATAGGGTTTTAAAGGTTCACGTCGCTCCTATTCTGATTTTCTGGTTTACCGACCAATGGAATAGCTTTTTAGAATTTGAATGACTGTATTTTCCCCCCCAATTTCTAAAACCTAATCCTGTTATTAAAACCTCAGATTTTTGGAAAGTGTTTTTTTTTTTTTTTTTTTTATTTTTTGAGGTGTGAGCTCTTTTTCTGAAAATGTTTTTTACGCCTTTATGAAACGATTTTTCGGAATCATCTCCATCTGCAATGGACGAGCCCGAGATTTCGTTGAATCTTTTATGTTTCCTCGCATGTTCCGTTTCCCCTTCACTTCGCCCCGCCGGAGCATTTAGACCCCGAAACAACTAGGTCTGACGTCGACTCCCACCCCTCATTTCGCCGCACTTTGCCGACTCGCGATCGTACATCCTCGGAGTTTTCGACGCGCCCCGTCCCGCCCCGGAACCCTACAGCGCGCCCACACCGCGCCCCTTCCCGCCCCTTCATTTAGGCGCAGCCCAAAAATGGCGAACGCTGCGCCTAACACAGCTCCCCGCTCCACAGCGGATTGGGCCGGGAGGGGGCTGGGGTACACCAGAAATCGGGCGAAAAGCCCTTCATACATTCGCCCAATGGTAGTGGTAAATTCCAGGTTTTTACTGATACAGAACGCTTATTGCTTTTCTAAGTCTGGATGATTTTTAAAAAGTCTATGCATACTTGCCAACTCTCCAGGATCGTACAGTAGACGCTAATAGGGGAGACTTTCTGGTCCCTCTGGAGAGTTTGGGGAACAATATGTCTGCTGGAGGTTCTCTAAATTAGAAGTAGCAGTAGGGCAGCATCATACCTTGAAGCCCTGCTGCGTCGGGTTTGTTCGCGGTCAATCAATGAGCCTCAGAAGCTACACTCCCTTTCCTCAGCAGAGCACTGTCTGTATCTGAACCCTCCAACCATAACCCTACCCCAACCCTCACCCTACATTAACTTCAACACTAACCTACTCCAAATCTGCCTTAACCCTAAACCTACCCCAACCCTAATTCCATTCCTTAACCTACCCTAACCATAACCCAACTGTAACCCGACCCTAACCCTACCATGACTTTAACCCTACCTGAACCCTAACTTCAGCCCTACCCCAAACCTACCCTAACTCCAATCCAAACCCTAGCCTAACCCAAGAATAACTCCAACCTAATCCTACCCCAACCTAACTCCAACTGTAACCCTACCCCAACAATAACCTAAACCCAACCCTGACCCTTTCCCAACTATAACCCTATCCCAAACCTAACCTAACTTTAACCCTAACCCAACCCTGACCCTATCCTAATTCTACCCTAACCTTTATTCAACCCTAACCCTCTCAACCCTACTCTAACGCCAAGCCTACCCCAAAACTAACCCATCCCCAACCCAGACCTTACCATAAGTTCAACCCAAACCCTACTCCAACCCTTAACTAATGCCAACCCTAACCCTAGCCAAACTCTACCCTAATTTTAACCTTACTCCCACCCTAACCCTACCCCAACCCTACCTCCACCCTACCCTAACTTCAAATCCATGCCCAACCCTAGCCCTCTAAACTAACTCCAACCCGAACACTACCCTAACCCTAAAACCTACTTCAACTTTACCCTCACTTCAACCCTAATCCTACCCTACCCAGACCTACCCTATATACTATATTACATTTTTTAATTAACTAAAAGGAATTGTCTTCCTCTTTGGATGCTGGAACTTTAACTTCAACCCTAACCCTACACCAACCCTAATCCAACTTCAACCCTACCCAACCAAAAACTAATGTAACGCCAATCCTAATTCAACCGTAACCTAAGTCCAACCCTAATATTGCTCCAACCCTAAACCTCTGAACCCTACCCTAACTCCAAACCTAACCCTACCCCAAAACTAACCCATCCCCAACCCAAACATAACTCCAATCCTAACCCTAACATAAATTCAACACTAAACCTAGTTCAACTCTATCCCAACCCTAACCTAAAAACCTAAAACCAACCCAGACTCTAGCCCAACTCTACCCCAATTCTAACCTTACTCCAACCCTAAGCCTACCTCAGCCCTACCTAACTTCAAATCCATCCCCAACCCTAAACTAACTCCAACTCTAACACTACCCCAACCCTAAAATCTACCTCAACTGTACCCTAACCCTACCTAACCTTTATACCCAAACCCCTTCCCCAACCCTATCCTTAAACCAAACCTAACCCTACCCCAAAACTAACCCATCCCCAACCCTACCTCAACCGTAACCTAAGTCCAACCCTAACCCTACCCCAACCTAACTCCAACCCTAACCCAAACCCTACCACGCCCTTACTACAAATTTAACCCTACCATACTTCAAACCTAACCCTTAGTTTATATATATATATATATATATAAATATATATATATATACACATACATACATATGCTATATATTCTAGTATATATACTATAAAGTTTAGTATTTATAATATATATACTATAGTATATAATATGCTATTTTTATATCTAATATATGTAAAATGTATTTTATATGATTTTTTTAATATGATCAGAATACAGAGATCCAGCTTATGCTGGAACAGATTTTTGTTGTAGAAACGCCTTAAAATACGCTCCACACTCTGGGCCCAAAATTCAATCACCATTGTTTTCTATCCTCTCCAAATGCTGGCTACAAAATTGTGAGTAAAATCCATGTGGTGTGAACAGGGCTAGGACAAGGTATTCTGGTGCCCAAGGCAAATGAGGCATGTTGCACCCCCACCCCTCCCAATGTAAAATTCAGCCCACTCCGTACCTCTTTGCGCCCCCTTCCTGCCTGGGATGAAGCAGATCCCTAGGCGGTCACCTACCCGTTGTCCCGGCCCTGGATGTGAATGGCGGTGCAGATTTTACTTTTAAATCAATGGGAGGCATACTACAAATAATATTGACGCTTATTAAGAGTTGTTTTCGGAGCGTATAGGCCCCCCAAAAAAGCATCAACAAACGTTGTGTGAATATACTCGGACTGGAGGTAAAATTACAATGTGAGGCACTAAGGGGGCCATTATTAAAATAATTAAGCAATTATCATTTGTCTTGTTTACCCGACACATTTTTTCCCCAGTTAGTTATGCAGGCAAGTGCATAGGTTGGTAGGGCCTTGAATCTTTAAAAGTGCTCCATTTAGCTGAAAATATTATTTTCACTATTAATACAAGGAGCAGGCTCATACAGGTGAGGAACAATGCAGTTTTTATCGATTATTCACTGGACTGCAGTAGATGTTACTAAGAAAATTCAACTCAATATTGATTCCTGTGAGTCTGCCACTTTTAGAGATATCCCATACGCGGGTCTAGTGTGCTATTTGACTCAACCACAACCACAAGCCTTTGTAAAGGAGAAGCACCAACTGATTTTCATTTTCATAAGGATTTTCTTTAGGTTCCATTTCAGGTTTGCAGACACCCTAAGGTGCTAAACACACCTAAAAAATAACTAATTTTGGAAACTACACCCTTTAAAGAGGTTGTATCATTACAATAAATGGTCTTCAGAATAAGGGGACAGTGAAAACAAGCAACTTTGCAATTGGATGTCATTTGCAAACCTGTCTTGTCTCCCTTACCTTCGTTTTGTGTAAACATAGTTCCCCAGTGCCGGTCGGTTTCCTCCTTTCATTTCATTGGCTGACGGCTCTACTAATTTACATTCTGTCTGGTCCCCGGTCGTATTCACGGGAGCGTGCATTCCTGCCTCTCTCACTCAGAATAAGGGGCCGGAAACGTTTCACTCTGTACAGCCAACACAGTAACACTGCAGCTGAAAACAGCAGAATTGTACTGTGGTGCCTTAATGCTCCTGTGTGTAAACATAGAAGGGAGACAGATATCTGTCCTGTTCTAGATGAGTTCATAGAAGACTGGATTCAACTGTAACAAACCTCCAGCAGTGAGAGGTGAAGAGATCAGTGCTCTGAGTTCATAGAACACTATCTAGAATGAATGCAGGCCTGTGGCATGTATACAGCGCTTACAAAATAAGACTGCATAGGGAGAGGACCCACACAGTGACAGAGAGGGGGAGGGAGAGCAAACTGACTCAGGAGCGAGCATGAACAGTGAAGGGGGGAGGGGGTGATGTCATCCCCCTTCAGTTAAGAAACACCCAGCTGGGAGGGGAAGAAACACCCCTGGATTTCAGAGCTAAGAAACTGAAAATACAAATGAAACACACGAACTGATGAAGCGATACATCCCCTTTAAGAAATATATCCAGGGGTGTAGTGTATATATTGCCCCCACAGATATTTCACAGATTTTTATAGTGTTAGGCTGTGAAAATTAAAAATGTTTCCAATAATATGCAGTTTTAGCTGAAAATGTTTTATATTTACAAGGAATCCTGGGGAAGAAAGCACCACAAAATTTGTTAAGCAATTTCTTCCAAATTCAGCAATACCCTATATATGAGTGTAAACTGCTGTTTGGGCGCAAGGCAGGGTGTACAAGGGAGGGAGCGCTATTTGACTTTTGGAATGCAGATTTTGGAGAGCTCCATGTCATTTTTTGCCAAGATCCAGGGCCGTCTCTTCCATTGGGCCAGGTAGGCCAGTGCCTGGGGGCCCGCGTGCCAGTGCCTGCCCGGCCCAATGGATTCACTCACCGCCGCCCGCCAGAGCTCAGACACAGCTCTTTCCGCCCTGCCTGCACTTAGTTACTTGTCCCAGGCTGCGCAGGCGGGGCCCGGTGCGGGCTGCGGTGGTCTAAGGCGGGGCCCGGCCCTCGCTATGCCGCTCCTGCGCTTTACAGTTCAAAAGGCGGCTGGGGCGGCGCCGCCTTTCTTCCACAGAGGCGGCCCTAGCCTGCGCTTTTTGAACAGTAAAAAATGGCGCGGGGCAATTGCTTAGGTGCCTAGGGCGGCACCTTTCAGGGGGCGGAAACGGCAGGAGTGTTTTTTTTTTTCTTATTTTTTTTACCATCTGACCCGGAGCCGCCAACCCCCCCCCCCCTCCCCGAGCGGCCGGCGGAGAGGGGGGGGGGGGTTTTGAGGTCTGCGGCTCCGGTGACTGTCCTTACATTGGTGGCAGGGGCCCTACTGAAGAGAGGAAAGGGACCCAGCGCAGTTCCGCCCTCACTCTTGCCCCAGCAACAGCGCAACTAAAGGAAGCTGAGAGCGGGCAAGAGCCGGGATGCTCCGCCCACTTTCTCCCTGCACAGGACTGCAGGAGGAGAGGAAGACTTCAGGAAACAGGTAAGTGGGGGGGGGGGGGGGGGGGGGGTTTAATACATGTGCTGGGGGGGGGGTTAATACATGTGCTGGGGGGGGTTAATACATTGTGCTTGGGGGGTTAATACACTGTGCTGGGGGGGTTAATACATGTGGCTGGGGGGGGGTTAATAATGTGCTGGGGGGGGTTAATACATGTGCTGGGGGGGGTTAATACATTTGCCGGGGGGTTAATACATTGTGCTGGGGGGGGGTGAATACATTGTGCTGGGGGGGGGGGGGTGAATAAAATGGGGTGGGGGGGGTAATACATGTGGCTGGGGGGGTTAATACATGTGCCTGGGGGGGTTAATACATGTGCCTGGGGGGGTTAATACATTGTGCTGGGGAGGGGGTTAATACATGTGCAGGGGGGGGGTTAATACATTGTGCTGGGGGGGGTTAATACATTGTGCTGTGGGGGGGGCTGAATACATTGTGCTGGGGGGGTTAATACATTGTGCTGGGGGGTTAATACATGTGCTGGGTGGGGTTAATACATGCACGGGGGGGGTTAATACATGTGCTGCGGGGTTAATACATGTTCTGGGGGGCTGAATACATGTGCTGGGGGGGCGTAATACATGTGCTGGGGGGTTAATACATGTGCTGGGGGGGGTAATACATTGGGGGGGGGTTAATACATGTGCTGGGGGGCTGAATACATTGTGCTGGGGGGGGCTGAATAAATTGTGCTGGGGGGGCTGAATACATTGTGCTGGGGGGGTTAATACATTGTGCTGGGGGGTTAATACATGTGCTGCGGGGGTTGATACATTGTGCTGGGGTTGTTGATACATTATGCTGGGGGGTTAATACATTGTGCGGGGGGGGGGTTAATACATTGTGCTTGGGGGGTTAATACATTGTGCTGGGGGGGGTTAATACATGTGCTGGGGGTGGGGTTAATACATTGTGCTGGGGGGGTTTAATAAATTGTGCTGTGGGGGGGGCTGAATACATTGTGCGGGGGGGGTTTTTTTAACATGTGCTGGGTGGGGTTTTTACATGGCGGGGGGTTTAATACATGTGCTGCGGGGGTTAATACATGTTCTGGGGGTGGTTAATACATGTGCTGGGGGGGGGGGTTAATACATGTGCTGGGGGGTTAATACATGTGCTGGGGGGTTAATACATGTGCTGGGGGGGGTTAATACATGTGCTGGGGGGCTGAATACATTGTGCTGGGGGGGCTGAATACATTGTGCTGGGGGGGGCTGAATACATTGTGCTGGGGGGGTTAATACATTGTGCTGGGGGGGTTAATACATGTGCTGGGGGTGTTGATACATTGTGCTGGGGTTGTTGATACATTGTGCTGGGGGGTTAATACATTGTGCGGGGGGGGGTTAATACATTGTGCTTGGGGGGTTAATACATGTGCTAGGGGGGGTTAATACATTGTGCTGGGTGGGTTAATACATTGTGCTGGGGGGGTTAATACATGTGCTGGGGGGCTGAATACATGTGCTGGGGGGGTTAATACATATGCTGGGGGGCTGAATACATGTGCTGGGAGGCTGAATACATGTGCTGGGGGGGCTGATACATGTGCTGGGGGGGTTAATACATGTGCTGGGGGGGGTTAATACATGTGCTGGGGAGCTGAATACATGTGCGGGGGGGCTGAATACATGTGCGGGGGGGGGGCTGAATACATGTGCTGGGGGGGGCTGAAACATGTGCTGGGGGGCTGAATACATTGTGCTGGGGTTAATACATTGTGCTGGGGTGGTTAAGACATTGTGCTGGGGGGTGTTAATACATTGTGCTGGGGGGTTAATACATGTGCTGGGGGGTGAATACATTGTGCTGGGGGGGTTAATACATGTTCTGGGCAGGTGAATACAATTTGCTGGGGGGGCTTTCTGAATACAATGTGATGGGGGGAGGGGGTTTTGGGGACACGTGGGGGTGGGCGGGGTTGAGAGATGTGGGTTGTTAGGAAAATCCTATCCTGTGTTACCTCCCTGTGGCGCTGTGTATCTAAGCCTTTTCCTGTGTTATCCTACCTGCTGGCGCTGTTTATCTAAGCCTATCCTGTGTTATCCTACCTGCTGGCGTTGTGTATCTAAGCCTATCCTGTGTTATCCTACCTGCTGGTGCTGTTTATCTAAGCCTATCCTGTGTTATCCTATCTGCTGGCGTAGAGTATTTAAGCCTATCCCGTATTATCCCACCTGCTGGCGCTGTGTATCTAAGCCTATCCTGTGTTATCCTACCGTCTTGCGGCATATAGTGATGTGCTGTACTGTAGAAGCATGTGCTGGCTGGCGTGTACTTCTATAGCGGCGTGCGCCGACTCCCATAGACTTTTACATGTCACTTTTCTTCTGCCGCACAGTACACATTGGGGAAACCAGCAAGTAATCAAAGTTTTCAGTGAGAGCTATGAATTACTGTATTTGCGGGCTGTACTATGGGTGCATTTTCATAAGGGTGTATACCAATATATGGTCACTATATGGGGGTAATATACAGTCTGTAGCGCCTGTGTACACTGGTACCTACCACTATATGGTCACTGTATGGAGGTAATATACAGTCTGTAGAGCCTGTGTACACTGTAGCTACCACTATATGGTCACTGTATGGAGGTCATATACAGTCTGCAGAGCCTGTGTACAACTGCTATCTACTGCTATATAGTCACTGTATGGAGGTCATATACAGTCTGCAGAGCCTGTGTACACTGGTGTCTAGTACTATATGGTCACTGTATGGAGGTATATTTCAGTCTGGGAGAGCCTGTGTACATGGTGTCTACCACTATATGGTCACTGTAGGAGGTAATATACAGTCTGCAAAATTGACTTTATGTCACTGTCCCCCCACCTATAGGACCATGTCATTTCCTGTCCCCCACTCGATTGGCCCTGTCACAGTGACACGGACAAATGAGTGGCGGACAGTGCTTGGCCAAAATGGGTCGGGGGGACAGGTGACTTGGCCAAATGGGTGGGGAACAGGGACATGGCCAAATGGGTGGGGGAAAAGTGACACGGCCAAATGGGTGGGGGACAGTGACATGTCCAAATTGGTGGGGAACAGTGACATGGCCATATGGGTGGGGGACAGTGACACGGCCATATGGGTGGGGGACAGTGACAGGGCCATATGGGTGGGTGACAGTGACATGACTATCATGTAACTTCTGATTGTGGCCAGCCAGCCATCCTGACCCGTGTCACTGTCCCCAGAGTCTCTGTTATCATATAGTAACTGTATGTGGGCCGGCCAAACTATATGGATAAGAGAGACTCTGGGGGACATTGACACGGGTCAGGATGGCTGGCTGACCACAAGCAGAAGTTACATGACTTAATGTGTGCCCACAGGCCAGACCACGCGGCAGCTCCTAAGTTATATAAATTACTACGTGGTCTGGCCTGGGGGGCACAGGATGGCTGACCACATGATGGAGGGGCTATAAGGGTCATGGACAGCCATCCTGTGTCCCCAGACCAGTCCATGCAGCAATTTATATAACTTAGGATCTGCTGCGTGGCCTGGTTGGGGGGCCCAGTGCACAGCTCTGCCCAGGGGCCCATAATGCTGTTAAGATGGCCCTGCCAAGATCCCAAAGCACCAATACAGGCGAAACCTTCCAGAAGTCACCCTATTTTGGAACTGACATGCCTCAGGTAATTCATCTACTGTAGGTGTGTATTGTGCATTTTGGGCTCACAGGTGTGCCATTTTTTTTTTAGCATTGGGACATGAAAATGGGGGGAAAAAAACTTGCAGTTCTGCAATTGTTTCGCCATGTGGTATAAATAATAACTTTACTGCGGTATTTACTGCACTCTGCCTCCAAAAAAAACAAATTTAAAGGCAATCCAAAAAATGATACTAATAAAAAGGTGAACTTATCCTGCATAAACAAGCCCTTACATAGCTCCAAATACATAAAAAAAGTGTTTTTATTGTGTAAAAGCAGTAAAACTTAAAAAATATATAACATATAATCATATAAATCATATGAACCCTATAATGGTACCAATGAAAACGTCAATCATAAAAAAAAAAGTTTTATAAAGAAACAAAAAACCATTAACTATCGCGAGATGGGGCGCAAAAACTAAGGGAGCCGCAGGGAAAGGGCCCCTTTTAGGGGGGGGCAAGGGGGTCGGGGCTTGCTCACCCCCGGGGGGGCCAGCCTAGCGCGCCCCGCGGTTTTCCTCGTCTTAAGGACCGTTTAAAATGGCCGTGCACAATCAAAACCCCAAACTGCAAACTCGCGTGCACTGCTGCTACAGGAGGGGCGGGGAAAACGTTCCCCTCCTGCCTCCTCCCCTGTATGTATCAGCGCTCAGTGAGCGCTGATAAATACAGAGGTTGAGGGGGGCCGGCTTTACCAGTCCGTCCCAAAAGGGGACCCCGGGAGTGGGGTGTAATGCTGCGGGATATGGGAAAAGGGAAGTAAGTTTTTTTTAATCTTGCTACAGGGACAACTATTGGTACAAGGGCAATGGTACAGGGGCAAATCATGGCTACAAGGGCAAATGGCTTGAGGGGCAACAAACCCTGGGTACAGGGGAAAACTGGCTACAGGGGAAACTAATTTCAAGGGCAACTATCATGGCTACGGAGCAAATTTCTGGTTACAGGGGGGGATTACAGGCTGCAAGGGAAAATATCAGGGCTACAGGAAAATTTTTTCCATGGCTGCTGGGGCTACATTGGTTACAGGGGGGTTTCCCAGGGCTACGGGGGAATTTAATCATGGGCGGGGGGCTCTATCATGGCTGCTGGGGCTACTTTTCTGGTTTTTTTGGGGTATTACAAGGCTACAGAGGCAACAATCTGGTAAAGGGTTTGGTGTTAAAATTTGTGGGAAATTATTTGAGGGGGGGGAAAAATTTCTTCACCTCTCCCGGGAGTGCAATTTGGGCCTGGGGGAAAGGGGGCAATATCCACCTGTGTCTCTGTTGGCACCCGCAAACGCATGATCGTTTCACGATCCGTGTGGCTGCTGTGTGCTGACCCGCAGCAAAGGGAAAGGCATAGAATGGGCCCCCCGTGGGCATGGCCGGATCGTGACTGGGCAGTTGCCCTAGGAACCCCGTTCACAGCAACAAAATGTGTATTGTTCCTTTGAAAAGAGAGCTCTAAAGATCCCCTCACTCATATCCCCCATGGGGAAAAAAAAAAGTAAAAAAAAAAAATGTGAAAAAGTAAAAAAAAAATGAAAAATAAGTAAAAACAAACATGAAAAAAAAAAAAAAAACAAATACACCGGCCCTTTTCCCTTTACAAAAAGCCCTTCCCCCCAAAAAAAATAAAAAAAAAGTCCCCTTTTTTGGTATGCCGCGTAGGTTAAAGGGGCACCTGCCCTAAAAAAACTTTCAGGGTTTAAATTTTAAAACCCCTACAGGGGAACGCCGTATTGTAAAAAAAAAAAAAAAAATCAAAAGAATTTAAATTTTTTTTTCATCCCGAAGCACATTAAAAAAGGAAAAAAAAAGGGAAAACAAAAATCCCATAAACGCCAACGTTGTGCTAAATTTAAAAAGTCAGTTTTATCCCGCAAAAAAAAAAATCCTCACAAGTCCCGATAAGGAAAAAATTTAAAAAAATTTTTGGCTCTCAAAAAAAAGAGATGAAAAAATTTTTCTTTTACCACCCTAAAAAAACTTTTTTTTTTTAAAAAGTGCTTCAACAAAAAAAAAAATGTATATACCCTGAGTATAAGGGCCCAGTTTTTCCGGGACAAAAAAAAGTGCGAAAAAACCAACCTTTGGGGTTTTACTCGAGTCCCGGCAGAAATCGGGCGCTGCGATGGCCTGAATACCGGGAGGGACACTTCTTTACATGAGAATCCTTAGGGACGCTTTTAAACAGAATCCCGAAGGGGCCGACAGTGTCCGGGCATGCCGTGGCCCAGGCGCTGTCGGGGATCTCTTCCGGGGCGCATTTCAGGGGAAGAGATACCACTCGGAGCAGAGAGCGGCCCCTCCCCGCTGCGCAATTTTACTCCGGCCCGCCCCAACTGGGGGCGTCCAAAAGTTTTTTCCGGCCCCAGGCGGGTGCATTTTTCAACACGTGTTTTCGCGGCCCGATGAAATCACACCCCCCGGGGGGAAGACGGAGCCCGGGGCGCCTAGGAAAACGAGAGCAAGGGGCGAGGTTTAAATGTTTTTTTAAAAACCCTGTATAACCTGCCTTTTGGGGGCCTATACCTTTCCATAACCCCGCCTAAAGGGGGGACAAAATAGGGTGCCTATAACCAGCCCCCCGGGGGACATAAAAATGCCCATAACCAGCCCAGAGGGACAAAATACCCGGCCCCATTACCGTTATGGGGCCCTTTTACCTGGGGCCTTTTAAAAACCCGCTTAAGGGGAAAATACCCGCCTATAACCAACCCAGGGGGGCCTATACCTACCTATAACCCCCCTAGGGGGACCCATACCCCCAACCCATTCCCCGCCTTGGGGGGGCATAAAAAATGCCCATAACCCGCCTAGGGGGGCAAAATTTTCCTGCCTAAAAACCACCTAGAGGGAAAATTTTATTGCCATAAACCCGCCTATTGGGGGCATATACCCCTTTAGGGGGAAATAACCCGCTATAACCTGGGCCCATGGGGACCTATACCTGCCCCAAAAAACCCGCCTATTGGGGGGAAAACCTCCCTATAACCCCTAGGGGACATTACCTGCCTTTTTAAAATTGGGCTTTGGGGGAAATTTTTTAAAATGCCTATAACCCGCCTATGAAAAGACCCCAAAAATTTCCCATTACCTGCCTTTTTTTGGTTTATGGGGGACATTAAAAGCCCCCTTTCCCCGCTTTATACTGCCTATGAGGGGGTTAAAAAATCCATGTAAAATTTTTTTGGGATTCTTTTTTTTTTGAAAATTTACAGTGCCCGCTAATTTTCCACCCTAGGCTTATACTTGATAAATAAGCTTTCCCTTTTTTTTGTGGAAAAGTAGGGGCCCGGCTTTTATCGATTATACGGTATATGAATTGGGGATCGGGCCCTAATTTGTATCGACCCACAGAGTAAAGCTAACTTATCACGGATACTGCATTTTGAGTGCTGTTAAAAAATAAAAAAAATACTTTTGGGTTGAGGTATTTTTTTTACCCTGCCCTTTCCAAAAAATGGTTTTTTAAAAAAATCAAAAAAATCTTTTCCCCCCCCAAAAAATTTATACCAATAAAAACGCACTCATCCCGCCAAAAACGAGCCTGTACAAGAAAAATTTTTTAAAAAATTTCGGTTCTAAAAATATGGCATGAAAAACGTGGTTTTTTCCCGTTTGAATTAAAAAAGTTTTTTTTTGGGATAAAAAACAGTAAAAAAAATGTAAAATATACAAAAAGGGTTTTCGCTTAATCGTATGACCCCGCTGAGAAAAACTAGCCTGTTTATATATAATGAGAGAGACTGCTAAAAAAAAATAAAAAAAAAAAAACACTAAACCGGAAAGCGGTATTTTGTTCCCAAAAAGCCTCACCGGCCCATAGGGGTATCTTACCAGCGCGCGTATAGCCGCTAGAAATGCCCTGTCACTTTTCTCCCCCCCCGGCGGATTCTCCCAGTGGGGAGGGAGGTAATCCTAGTTCTTATGAGAATGTGGATTAAACCCTAATTTACTGGGCCGGATTTCACCCATAAATTTTCCCTTAAAAGCCGTTAATTTCGGGGGTGAAAAAATTTTGCCCAAAAAACCGTGTGAACCCTGGCCAAGACCTATTTCTATTGTGTATAAATAATAAAACCCTAAAAAAAATATTTTAAAAATTTACATCATTGTAATTTTTACCGCCTCCATAGTAAAGTTATCCTGTTATTTACACTGTACGGTGAACGCTGTAAAATTGAAACCCAAAAAACAATAACATAACTGCATTTTTCCCCCCCATTTTCATGGCCCAATGCTAAAAAAAACTATGGAACACCTGTGCGCCCAAAATGCACAATACACTCCTATATGAGATCCATGAGGGGTGTTGAATCTAAAATGGGGCGACTTCTTGAAGGTTTCACCTGTTCTGGTTCTTTGGGGGTTTTGCAAATGTGACATGGCCCCACCAAAATCTGCTCTCCAAAAGCCAAATAGCGCTCCCTTCCTTATACGCCCTGCCATGCGCCCAAACAGCAGTTTACACCCACGTATAGGGTATTGCTGAACTTGGAAGAAATTGTGTAACAAATTTTTAGGTGCTTCTTTCCAGGATTCCTTGTAAATATTAAACATTTTAAGCTAAAATTGCAGATTGCTGAAAAAAAAATTACATTTTCACAGCCTAATGCTAAAAATAATTTGTGAATCACCTGTGGGTTAGATATACTCACTGCACCCCTGGATATATTTCTTAAGGGGTGTAGTTTCCAATATGGGGTCTTTTAGGGGTGTTTATTAAGTTTTAGCACCTTAGGGTGTCCTCAAACCTGAAATGGCGCCTAAATAAAATCGTATTGAAAATGAGACCCCAGAGTCCGGTAGGTGCTCCTCCTATTCTGAGGCTTGTGGTTGAGCCAAATAGTGCACTAGGGCCACATATGGGATATCTCTAAAAACGGCAGACCTGAATTGATATTAAGTTGCATTTACCTAGTCACATTTCGTATTGCAGTGAATAATAGATACATATTGAAAATCTGCAAAAAAAAAAAGTGAAATTTCACCTCCACTTCGCTTTAATTTCTGTGAAATACCTAAAGAGTTAACAAACTTCCTAAACATTGTTGTAAATACTTTAAGTGGTCTAGGTTCTTAGATGGAGTGATTTATGGGGGTATCTAACATGCAGGCCCCTCAAAGCCACGTCAGAACTGGAGTCGCCCCTAAAAAAATGTATATTGCAAATTTTCTTGAAAATGTGAGAAATTACTACTAAGTTTCTAAGCCCCCTAATGTCATAAAAAATATAAAAAAAAGACATCTAAAAAATGATGCCAACCTATAGTGGACATATGGTAGATGCTAGTTATAAACTATTTTGTGGTGAATAATTATCTGTCTTGCATGCAGAAATTTTGGAATTTTCAAAATGACAAATTTTTCCAAATTTTCACAAAATTTTGATATTTTTCACAAACAAACAAGGATTGTATGGACCAAAATTTCTTACTAACTTAATGCACAATGTGTCCCCAGAAAACAATCTCTGAATCACATAGGTAAAAGTGTCAAAAAGTTATTCTCACATATGCCAGA
This sequence comes from Phyllomedusa bahiana, assembly GCA_025379985.1. Lineage (NCBI taxonomy): Eukaryota > Metazoa > Chordata > Amphibia > Anura > Hylidae > Phyllomedusa > Phyllomedusa bahiana. The sequence goes on from JAODAL010020418.1 coordinate 21,376, forward strand.
TTTCAAAAATAGGGCTGTGTCAGTAAGGCCAAAACTGGCTTGGTCCTTAAGGGGTTAAGAGGCTCCTCTGTCCTCCATTCATAACCTGTAGTAATGGCACCTGTTTGAACTTATCAGTGTAAAAGACACCTGTCCACAATCTCAAAGTCACACTCCAAACTCCACTATGGTGAAGACCAAAGAACTGTCTAAGGACACCAGAAACAAAAGTGTAGCCCTGCACCAGGCTGGAAAGACTGGATCTGCAATAGGCAAGCAGCTTGATGTGAAGAAATCAACTGTGGGAGCAATAATTAGAAAATGGAGACATACAAGACCACTGATAATCTCCCTCCATCTGGGGCTTCACGCAAGATCTCACCCAGTGGTGTCAAAATGATGAGCAAAATTCCCAGAACACCCGGGGGACCTAGTGAATGACCTGCAGAGAGCTGGGACCAACGTACCAAAGGCTACCATCAGTAACATACTACGCCGCCAGGGACTCAGATCCTGCAGTGCCAGACGTGTCCCCCTGCTTAAGCCAGTATATGCCCGGGTCGGTCTGAAGTTTGCTCGAAAGCATTTGGATGATCCAGAAGAGTATGGGGCGAATGTCATATGGTCAGATGAACCCAAGGTGGAAGTGTTTAGAAGAAACACAACTCCTCGTGTTTGGAGGAGAGAGAATGCAGTTGCATCCAAAGAACACCATACCTATTGTGAAGCATGGGGGTGGCAACATCATGTTTTGGGGCCGTTTCTCTGCAAAGGGACAAGGACAACTGATCCGTGTACATGAAAGAATGAATGGGGCCATGTATCATGAGATTTTGAGTGCAAATCTCCTTCCATCAGCAAGGGCATTGAAGATGAAATGTGGCTGGGACTTTCAGCAGGACAATGATCCCAAGCACACCACCAAGGCACAATTTCAAGGTCCTGGAGTGGTCTAACCAGTCTCCAGATCTCAACCCCATAGAAAACCTTTGGAGGGAGTTGAAAGTCCGTGTTGCCCAGCGATAGCCCAAAACATTATTGCTCTAGAGGAGATCTGCATGGAGGAATGGGACAACATACCAGCAACAGTGTGTGCCAACCTTGTGAAGACTTACAGAAAACATTTGACCTCTGTTATATATCCTTTGTTGGTAATGACAGAGTATTGAGATGAACTTTTGTTATTAACCAAATACTTATTTTCCACCATAATTTGCAAATAAATTCTTTCCAAATCAGACAATGAGATTTTCTAGATTTGTTTTGTAATTTTGTCTCTCATAGTTGAGGTCTACCTATGATGTCAATTACAGGCCTCTCTCATCTTTTGAAGTGGGAGAACTTGCATAATTGGTTGCTAAATACTTTTTTTTTTTATCATGTCACATGTTTTACACACATCTGTATTTTGAAAGATATACAAGTAGGGCAGAGATTTTTGGACCGCACATCCTCACAACATACGTTGATCTAATGCTTCTCAGCACAAATTTTTACAAAAATGAACAGGAGGTTCTTAGTATACTTTTGATCAAATGGTATAAGCCCACTTGCCACTTCCCGGCGACCCTTCAAAGTGGGTCCATTCGCTAATGGATATAGCACTGCATGGCGGCCATCGCCGCAGCAATAACGACACAAGCAAGGGGCACAACCCAGTGGTCCGCAGCACCAATGCCGCCAGGCCTAGCCCCCCGGCCCCCAGTGGTGCAGCCCAGAGCCGGGGGCTAGGTCAGGCAGAAGTGGTGCTGTTGGGCCACTAGACAGTGCCCCTCATCTGTGTGGTTTTTGCTGCGGTGGTGGCTGCCATGCAGTGTTACCCCCATTTAGAGTAGGGACCCACTTTATAGAGGTCGCAGAGAAGTGGCAAGTGGGCTTATACGTTTTGATCAAAAGGTATACTAAGAACCTCCTGTTCTAGACAAGGCTCGGATGACGACTGTCAAAGCAATGGGTCAGAGCATTTCTCTCAGGTTTCAATCTGCATTCTTGTTTTATCGGTTTCCTTATTTGTACTATTTGAAAAATCAATAAAATTGTCAATTTAAAAAAAAAAAGAACCTCCTGTTCATTTTTTGTAAAGTTTTGCTGAGAAGCATTAGATAAAGGTATAGTGTGAGGATGTGCGGTTCATTGCCTCTCCCTTCCAAGTTTGTATATCTTTTCACACATGGACCAGCACTCCTCCCCATTTGGCCCAGGTGTTTTTAATTAGCAGTAGTCTGTATAAGGGTTAATACCCTGTTTCTTTCAGTCTGCTTGCAGGGAGCCCTGGGTTAGGTGAGCAGTGTTTACCTTTCCATTTGTGGTGGTGCTGTGTGGCGGCCATTGCTGCTGTGATGCTACCGTATGCTGGTGAGGTGGTGCAGCCCAGAGCCAGGGGGCTAGGTCAGGCAGCAGTGGTGCTGTTGGGCCACTGGACTGTGCCCCTCATCTGTGTGGTTTTTGCTGTGGTGGTGGCGGCAGCCAGGCAGTGTTACCCCCATTTAGAGTAATGACCTACTTTATAGAGGTCGCCGTGAAGTAGGCCTATATGTTTTGATCAAAAGGTATACTAAGAACCTCCTGTTCATTTTTTGTAAAGTTTTGCCGAGAAGCATAAGATAAACGTATAGTGTGAGGATGTGCGGCCCATGCCTCTCCCTTCTAAGTTTGTATATTTTGAAAGATCATTACATTACCATTTACGGTCCTCATGTTTTAAAATATGATATTTGGAGGGGGCGTGGCTGAGCTCTGACCAAGATGGCAGCGTGAGACGGGAGCTCTCCAAACTGACTGCAGATATCTGGGGCTAACCTGCAAGGCACTTGGTACTATCTCTGCAGAAAGCATCTCAGCAGCAGCGAAAACCACCCGGGCACCCCTTGGGATCGATATTTGCCCTATCCGTGACATTGAGAGGAGAAAGGAGAAGGTGGCATCTGGAGCGGGGCGCAGGCTCTAACAGGCGCGAACACCGCAGTGAGTCTCCAAGAGACACGGCCCTCATCACTGCGCTACCCTACCCGAGAAGCAAGCAGACCCGGAACGTCCTCGGGACATAGCCTGGACAGCGCTGTTCTCCTGCGACCGGACTGCAACCGGGACACAGCGCACACTAAATCAGCGGCACCCATAACCGGAGTGCCAACCAGAAAAGCACCAGGATAACGCTGGCGGAGGGGTCTCAAACGACCCAGGGGACTGTGCACTACCCTTAAACAACGAGGGAACACCTTACAGAGGTATCTACAGCCAGCAGGGAGGACTGAGCCGCCATTACAGGCGCCATTACCACGAGGCGCAGAGCGGGAACAGCCGCCATCTTGGGCCACTACGGGTGGAGGGTACTCTAATACCACTGCTCCTGCATATATCCCTCCTGCAGAACACACACTGACCTCCCCGGAGGATACCGTGGTCATAGCTCTTGAACCAGGGAAGCACTCCTGCACACCCAGCACAGGATCGGTGTTAGTGATCCCAGAAACACCCACACAAAAGGGTACCACACAACAGGGAAATTATCCACCCCCCACAGCACGGGACCTTACAGATTCTTTAGAACCTTTGAGCAAACCTGCTATCCAATATCCCCATAAAGGGACTACCTCTCATCTAATCTTATACCACTTTGGACTGTCACCTGGTAACAAAACTCCAGAAATCTACTCTGACACTATGCCTAGAGCCTCCAGAACTCCAGGTAATAAAAAATTGGGCCAGGGGCCTAGACACAACATCAGAAATTGGACTGACCCCCCTGAAGATCAGGGTGAATCCAACCCGCCCTTGCTGTTTTCACACCCCTCTTTCGGAGATCCACGGCGCTCCCCCACAGAATGCTGGAGGGATAAACGAGTAAGGAATGCGGACCCACCGATCCCCCAGGATTGGGAGAACCCCTGGAAAATTTCTTTAAGAGTGTTTTAAAAAATTTCTTAGAAAAGGAAATTAGAAGGCATGCAGTCGGATATCCCCTGGTACCCCAGGATTAAAAAGCTCTATTAACCGGGTGGAAGATTTGAGGGGGAAAATTAAAAAGGAAATATATTTCCCAAATGCATTCTAAAAATAATCTCCAAACTTTGGTCTACAGAAATACAAACCTTTTGGAAGACCTTGGACACAGGGTGAGGCGACATAACATTAGAGAAAGGGGGGGCTCCCAGAGGCTAAGGGAGGAAGACTTACATTCACACAAACCCACTATCTTAAAACCCTTTTTTGGGGGGAATCACCTGCACACCAGATTAAAATGGACAAGCACATGAGTTAAAAACCAAACCAAACTCTTAGTTCCCGAGACGTCTATGTTGCATTCAAGACTTTCCCTGAAGGAGAATAATGCAAAGGCCAGAGAGGTAAGTCAAAGACTTTCAAGGCACCCAGTTACAAATTCCCCGATTTTGTGGATTACTCTACTAAAAAACTTGCCCCAAAGTCACTGCAAAAAGTTTTAAACCAGAACAATTAAAAAAAAATGGGGATTCCGTTTTCGTTTTTGCCACTAAAGATGGTAAATCTTTTGCTCTTCGATCCCCTAAAAACTTACAACAAAAGTGTCTATTTTAGTATCTCCCCGTCGGAGATTGTGGACTGGGAGCATGCCCTCTTTCCGTCCCCCCCCCCCTTCACAATTTGGGAATCACCCTTTTGAGGAAAGAAACTAGGCCCATAACAAAAATCCGTCATGCTGGACAGACTCCCGACCAAGGTCCAAAATCCTGATCTGTCGACTTTAACACAATGTAGATTTAACGGTTGATAACACCTAATGATACCGTCTGAACTGCAGAGGATAGACTCATAAGTTTATGTACCAAGTGCCGTTGTGACATGTGAATTTTTTTTTCTCTCCTTTCTTTCTTCTTCCTCTTTCTTTTTCTTATTTCCTCTATCCCATATCTTCTCCACCTTTCCCTTGTACCCCTCCCCCTCTTTTCTTGTTTGTTTTTGATATTTTTATTTTTTCGTTCTTCTTCCCTTCTTTCAATTCATGACTAAAGCTGATAAGAGTTAGCCCCTACTATGTAACACCACCGAGCCTGGGAATGCTTGTTTTCTTTGCTACTCTATTTGCACAGGCTCGGTCCGATAATTCTCCTCCCCTACCCCGAGTATCCTAAAATAGGTGACTATAGATGCAGTGGGGTACAGAGAGGTAGGAATAACATGCAGTCAAAGGCTGCAGCTGGTTATGGTTCGCCATGTGCAATCCCCACTTGGGGTATTGGATGGTCTCATGTCTTTGAGAACCACCGGGAGTGAACATGAGCTATGGTTGATTATGCTCACAGTTCATCTCGTACTCACCCCAGTCCAAGATTTCATATCTTGGTATCAGAACAGTAAACAAGGTTGTTTTGGTTCTATTGTATATGTGGAATTTGTTGATCGTACTGTTGTCTTGTCCCCCATATCCCTTTTGTGTCTACACATTCCATTTAGAAAGCATTTGCTCATCTATGATACCTGTCATCTACTACGAGTTACGGATCTTCTTTAAATATCCAGATGGCTCAAATTATATCGTTAAACGTCAAGGGTCTGAATTCGAACATCAAACGGAAACTCCTCTTTACAGAACTCAAAACGCACCGACCAGAGGTGGTGTTCTTACAGGAAACTCACCTGGATAAAAAAGGTAATTTTTCCTTTCTTAAGGGTCTCTTCCCTCAGGTATATATGGCCTCGCAAGACCATAAGAGAGCGGGGGTGGCAATCTTACTGTCCAACCTGTGTCCCTTATTGGTTGAACGATCATATGTAGACACACAGGGGAGATACATAATTCTACATGAAAAAACTTTGAGACTCTCGGTTCACATATTTTGATCAAAAGATGTTTAAGCTGCCCACGACTTTCAACGTGATCTCAAAATCGGGCAGTTCCCATCCTATCTTTACCTTCCAATCGAGCCAATCAGGCCTCCCGTGGGTCAAACCCACCTCCATTATTCAGAGAGAAAAAATAAAAAACACCAACCTGCAAGCTGCCTTCTTATGACAGCCCGTAGAGTGGGCGGGGACAGAAACACAAAATGGAAGCACCCTTTCCTTCCCATATAGGTTAAAATCAAAGTACCCGGTATAACGTTTTGTTTCTGCACACAAAAACATTTCTGAAAAAACGTATGCAAACCTGGGTGCCACTGGCAGGGCTGCGGCAAAAAAAAGTAATTTACATGTACGCACACAGACCGCCGCCAGCGGCACATTTCTGCAAAAAGGGCAATACACAACGTGGAAATCCCTAAAGAAGCATTTATGCTATCTATTTATGCTACCTATATGGGAAGGAAAGGGTGCTTCCATTTTGTGTTTCTGTCCCCGCCCACTCTCACAGGCTGTCATAAGAAGGGCAGCTTGCAGGTTGGGTGTTTTTTATTTTTTCTCTCTGAATAATGGAGGTCGGTTGACCCAGCGGGAGGCCTGATTGGCTCGATTGAGAGGTAAAGATAGGATAGGACTGCCCGATTTTGAGATCACGTTGAAAGTCGTGGGCAGCTTAAACATCTTTTGATCAAAATATGTGAACCGAGAGTCTCAAAGTTTTTTCATGTATGATAGATAGCATAAATGCTTCTTTAGGGATTTCCACGTTGTGTATTGCCCTTTTTACATAATTCTACATGGCACATATAGACATGACACGCATTACTTTATGCAATATCTATGCACCTAATGTATCCCAACTTAAGTTTTTAAATAAGGTACTGCGAAAATTGGCAAGCTTACCTACAGCTCTGCTCTTAATGGGAGGAGACTTTAATATGGCATTTTCCACTGTAATGGATAGATTACATGTGGGAGAGTCTCTGATCGGACACAGAGCAGACTATCACAAGAGTTTCGGAAACTCATCAGGAAATACTCACTATTTGATCTTTGCCGTGTGGGGAATCCAAGAGAGCGTGCATTCACCTTCTTTTCCAACCCCCACAATACACACTCGAGGATAGACTACTTTTTTTGGCAACATTCCCACATTAAGAAAGACAATGGATGTGGCAATCGGTCCTATAACGTTGTCAGACCATGCCCCTATAACTCTCACCATAGATTTGAATGCAACAGGCACTTGCAGATGCCACTGGCGACTAAATGAGAGTCTTATTAAACAAATACACAATAGAGAACAAATTAGAAAGCACATTAATGATTATTTCTCCTGTAATGAGGGTTCGGTTTCCTCTTGGTTGATGTTATGGGAAGCACATAAGGCTGTTATTAGAGGCCATTGTATTTCATTGAGTTCCAGGATTTAAAAAAGACAAGTGTCAACAGGCGGAAACACTGAGGACCCAACTAAAAACATTAGAACACTCTTTGGTTCTTTCTCCATCTAAAACTACCCTTAGAAAAATTGTAGACATACGTGCACAGTTGAGGGCCCTTGCAGTCGGACACACAGAAAAACTACTGTTATATTCCAAGCATAGGTATTACGACAAAGGTAACAAACACCATTCACTATTAGCCAAACAACTTAGAGAGGATGCCTTCCAACGAACACCACACAGATTAAAAGATAAAGATGGACATATCATACACAACCCCACTCACATTACACGGTTGTTCCATGAATATTTTTCTCAACTGTATGCACTTCCAGAGACCCTACCAACGAACGAGCAACAAAGGACTCGTAGGCTTGACAATTTCCTCGATACCTGTAAGCTACCAAAGTTACCGACAGAAGCAGTAGAATCTCTGAACGCTGATATTACAAGCGACGAATTAACAGAAGTTTTAAAACAATTACCTCATGGTAAATCGCCGGGACCAGATGGTCTGACATACTTGCATTATCAGCCTTTCAGAGAAGAACTGTCAAACTACCAAATTCTACTGTACAACGCAATCCTGCAGGGTAACTCAGTCGACTCATCATTTTTACACTCTTACATCACATTACTACCAAAACCTGGAAAAGACCCGTTAGAAACTGCCAATTATAGACCTATTGCATTACTGAATGCAGACTTAAAAATTTTAACAAAAATATTAGCCAATCGATTATCGATATGGCTCCCACAAATTATTGATAAGGACCAGGTGGGATTCATACAAAATCGCCAAGGTGGAGATAATATTAGAAGGGTAATCAATCTTATTGATGTGGTGAATAAACAAAATAAAGCTGCACTTGTATTGGGGCTAGATGCAGAAAAAGCATTTGACCGATTGAATTGGTCGTACATGTTTGCAGTATTAAGACATTTTGGTGTTTCTGGCCCCTTTATGCAAGCGCTTAAACAACTGTATTCTACTCCAACAGCGGCGATCAGATTAACACACGATACATCACCTATCATTAACATATTTAACGGCACGAGACAAGGGTGCCCACTTTCACCGCTCATTTTTGTGATGTGTGTGGAGCCTCTGGCAGCCGCTATAAGATTAAATGCCTCAATACCAGGAAAAATGCTTCATAATCGTGAGTTCAAAATATCACTATTTGCTGATGATATATTACTTACTCTAACCAATCCTCATATCGCCTTGCCAAATTTGCACGCTCTCTTGGATACCTTTCGAAATTTATCGGGTTACAAAATAAATAACGCGAAGACTGAAGCCTTACCAGTGGGCATTCATGGAGATCTTTTAGCAACGCTTCAAGCGAACTTTCCTTATATTTGGAGGGAGGTCTCCTTGAGATACCTGGGAGTCAATATCACAAAATCATACCCAACCTTATATAGCCGAAATTTCCCTAGGTTATACATTGAGACGAAAAACATGATGCAAAAATGGACCAAATTACCGCTCTCTTTACTAGGAAGAATAGCTGCCATTAAAATGACGCTAATGCCGAAGATTCTATATCTATTTGAAACTTTACCGATATCGGTCCCCTTGGGAGATTTAAAAACCTTACAGGCATCCTTCATTCGCTTTATATGGAATCACAAAAGACACAGAATAGCTAAGACAGTGTTACTGACTAGCAAACAGGATGGCGGACTGGGAGCACCAGATGTTATTAAATACTATATGGCCACACATTTGAGAAGGATACCTGCGTGGTCATCCATGTTTGCCTATTCTCGCTGGGCGGAAATCGAAAAATTATGGATACGACCCGTACATCCAAACTCTTTGTTGTGGTCGCAGGGCTCTGTCAGGCTGAACACTGTTTTATTGGGCTCGATGGCTCTTACGAGAGACATTTGGCAAAGAACTAAGTGGAAATTCAACTTATGTTCAAAGGCGTCAGCCATGGCATCCTTTTTATTTAACCCATTATTGCCAGATGCTTTGGGTGATAGATCAATGGAACCGTGGTTTAGGCACAAATTGTTCAGGTTGGCAGATCTAATAGACCACAGGACTTTGAAATTGCTATCATTCGCCACATTACAAGATAAGTTTCAGCTACCAATTTCATGCTATTATAGCTACATACAAATTAAACACTTTATGCAACAACTCTTTCGTGCAGTCTCGGAACCCACTAGATTTGAACACCTCTGTAAATCAAATGTATCAACAAGGGGACTAATATCGGACATCTATAAACTACTATCAACTCATGACCAACAGGCACCGATAGCACACAAATACATGACCTCATGGGAAACATTTATTGGTAAACCAATATCTTCAGATCAATGGCAAATTATTTGGAGATATGCAAATAAGACATCAAGATATATAGTATATAAGGAAAACATTTATAAAATCATGACAATGTGGTATCATACACCTGCAATGCTTCAAAAAATTAAAACATCCATCCCAGATGAGTGTTGGAGGTGTGGATCATCAAATGCACATGTTTACCACATTTTTTGGACATGTCCTGTTATACGACACTTTTGGAGACAAGTAAGGTCCCTGATCAAAGATGTTACAGGAATACTTATACCTAATGATCCGTTGGCATGTATATTCAATGTTTTCCATAGCTCAGTAAAAAAGCATACTAAAGAGCTAGTGATTCATCTTTTAACAGCAGCAAGATGTTTAATCTCGAGTAATTGGAAAAAAACACTTCCTCCAAACTTCACTGAAATATTGAATAGGGTTAAACATATTAGGCATAGGGAGTATCTTTCAGCAATATTAGATAATTCCTTAGATAGGTTTGAATCCATATGGAAATTATGGGACTCTCATATTATTGACGCAGACCTTTGACTATAGATGGGAAAGTGATTGTTAATAGCTGGATAATGATACAACTAATCGAATAAAGAGATGACTAAGGTATTCTACAAGAACCCCCTCCTTCCGTGTCTTGTCTTATGTGTTGTATGTGATTATACACAACGGTTGAAACTGTTATTGAAAACTGATTTATTTTACGTACATTTACGTTACACTTCTGTAATATCAGTTCTTTATACTTTGAAATTATACATGTGTTTGATATATTCAATGTAGGATCTTAAAACATATGTTATATCTTCTGAAAATGTTTAATAAAAATACAGTTGAAGAAAAAAAAAAATATGATCTTTGTAGTGAGAAAACACCTTTAACTCTTTTTATTACAAGAGAGAAACACTAAAAATGGGATTACTTATTTCGACTGTTTTCCCTAAATTTTTTAATTCGGCCTAACAGAGGAGGGAGAGACCGAAAGAAAGCACATGAAGGACAAGAGAAATCTGGCCAAGATCTTAATTCAGTGTTTAATGAATTAAATTCAGGTCTCTTCTCACAGATTCTTCCTCCCTGAAGGGTTCAAGCTCATTCCTCCATATACTTCTGCAGTGTCTTCTTCCCTGACGGGTTCAAGCTCATTTCTCCATATACTTCTGCAGTGTCTTCTTCCCTGACGGGTTCAAGCTCATTTCTCCATACACTTCTGTAGTGTCTTCTTCCCTCATGGGTTCAAGCTCATTTCTCCATACACTTCTGTAGTTTCTTCTTCCCTGACAGGTACAATCTCATTTCTCCATATATTTCTGTCAATTTTCTAAGGTAAAGGAGGAATCAGCTGTCAAAGCATTGTCATGTTTACTATCTGAATCAGAGGACATCAATAAACCAAGAGATGCGTAATCTGATATGCTGTCATCATAATCAAAGGAAGGGTGTAGTACTGATGTGCATCAGGATTGCTGTCCGTAGCTTGACTACTCTGAACTGAAAAAGGATGAGATATTTTGTTAGGTTAAAAGTCTTTTACACTTGCATTATATTTCTTTATTTCACTTTTTGTTTCTTTTTTCATTAAATACTTAAAAAAAACACAAAAACAAAAAACAACACCTTTAAAGGGGTTCTGCCACGAAGTGAGTTCCTTACACTCTTATCTGCTCAGGAGAGAATATAAACAAAGCATGCTGAGTCATGGGGGAGAGGGAGTGGGTGAGCAGAGAGCGAGGAAGCAGGGAGCGTCTCTAAAGTTTACTCAAATAATAACATTACAAAAAGTGGATTTTCTATACAGCAGACTCATACACTGCACTTTCTCCCCAGCCCCCTGCAAGCTCCTTCATGTTCCCTGTCATCAGATAAGAAGTGCAAACACTGGTCTTGTCTAATGTAACTTTCAGGAAACTAAGGGGGACTGAGCAATGCTGTAGCTCTCACATGCTTCACTTTTTGTAATCACATACAGTGGTGGCCAAAAGTATTGGCACCCCTGCAATTCTGTCAGATAATACTCAGTTTCTTCCTGAAAATGATTGCAATCACAAATTCTTTGGTATTAATATATTCATTTATTTTGCTTGCAATGAAAAACACAAAAGAGAATGAAACAAAAAACAAATCATTGATCATTTCACACAAAACTCCAAAAATGGGCCGGACAAAAGTATTGGCACCCTCAGCCTAATACTTGGTAGCACAACCTTTAGCCAAAATAACTGCGAACAACCGCTTCCGGTAACCATCAATGAGTTTCTTACAAGCTCTGCTGGAATTTTAGCCCATTCTTCTTTGGCAAACTGCTCCAGGTCCCTGAGATTTGAAGGGTGCCTTCTCCAAACTGCCATTTTGTTATCTCTCCACAGGTATTCTATGGGATTCAGGTCTGGACTCATTGCTGGCCACTTTAGAAGTCTCCAGTGCTTTCTCTCAAACCATTTTCCAGTGCTTTTTGAAGTGTTCTTTGGGTCATTGTCCTGCTGGAAGACCCATGACCTCTGAGGGAGACCCAGCTTTCTCACACTGGGCCCTACATTATGCTGCAAAAATTGTTAGTAGTCTTCAGACTTCATAATGCCATGCATACGGTCAAGCAGTCCAGTGCCAGAGGCAGCAAAGCAACCCCCAAAACATCAGGGAACCTCCCCCATGTTTGATTGTAGAGACCGTGTTCTTTTCTTTGAATGCCTCTTTTTTTTTTTCCTGTAAACTCTATGTTGATGCCTTTTCCCAAAAAGCTCTACTTTTGTCTCATCTGACCAGAGAACATTCTTCCAAAACGTTTTAGGCTCTCTCAGGTAAGTTTGAGAAAACTCCAGCCTGGCTTTTTTATGTCTCGGGGTAAGAAGTGGGGTCTTCCTGGGTATCCTACCATACAGTCCCTTTTCATTCAGACGCCGACGGATAGTACGGGTTGACACTGTTGTACCCTCGGACTGCAGGGCAGCTTGAACTTGTTTGGATGTTAGTCGAGGTTCTTTATCCACCATCCGCACAATCTTGCGTTGAAATCTCTCGTCAATGTTTCTTTTCCGTCCACATCTAGGGAGGTTAGCCACAGTGCCGTGGGCTTTAAACTTCTTAAGGACACTGCGCACGGTAGACACAGGAACATTCAGGTCTTTGGAGATGGACTTGTAGCCTTGAGATTGCTCAGGCTTCCTCACAATTTGGATTCTCAAGTCCTCAGACAGTTCTTTGGTCTTCTTTCTTTTCTCCATGCTCAATGTGGTCCACACAAGGACACAGGACAGAGGTTGAGTCAACTTTAATCCATGTCAACTGGCTGCAAGTGTGATTTAGTTATTGCCAACACCTGTTAGGTGCCACAGGTAAGTTACAGGTACTGTTAATTACACAAATTAAAGAAGCATCACATGATTTTTCAAACAGTGCCAATACTTTTGTCCACCCCCTTTTTTATGTTTGTTGTGGAATTATATCCAATTAGCCTTTATGACAATTCTTTTTGTGGTTTTCCATTGAAGACAAATTAAATGAAGATAATAATACCAAAGAATTTGTGATTGCAATCATTTTCAGGAAGAAACTGAGTATTATCTGACAGAATTGCAGGGGTGCCAATACTTTTGGCCACCACTGTATATTTAGAAAAGTGATTAAATACCCATTTTGGAGGATCCCACATCAACATTAGATCGTGGAAAAACCCCTTTAAAGAGAACCTGTCACATAGGTTATGCCCCCCTGGCTGAGGACAGCACAAGCTAGTGTCAGACCTGCTGTTTCCAGCGCCGTGTCCCTTATTTTGTAAGATGCTGTAGTTTTTGTGTATTTAATGCTCAAATCTACAGTTTTCATCCAGAAGAGTCATAAGAGAGTCAGTTTTTTTTTTTTTCAAACCCCGCCCATCTGAGGATAGCCCCGCCCACCTCAACTGACAAACCTATTACTTTGAATAGGTAGAAACATGTGAATAACTGTCAGTGGGCGGGGCTAGCCTTTGGTGGCCAGGGCTAGCACCTGCTCATAAATAAGATTTGAGGGGTAAATGCTCTAAAACTACAGCATCTTACAGAATAAATGACACAGTGCTGGAAACAGCAGGTCTGACACTAGCTTGTGCTGTCCTCAGCAAGGGGGGCATAACCTATGTGACAGGTTCCCTTTAACTTTTCCAAGTAAAGACGGAAGACCGTAATAAATAAGTACTGTAGCTTTTTTCTGTTTACAGTTCATCAGAGGCTATTACTGAAGCATATACCTTTTTAATGAATGTAGTATTTATCGTTTGTCTGCCATCTTGATTCCTTCTTTCCTTTTGATGTTTCCCCGAATGCAGGTTACATTTCCTATGATGCCTCTGGCTTTTCTGATCTAATATTAAAAAAAACAAACAAGTGAAATAAACTAATTGATACAAATCAGTGACACAGAACTTGATTAAACAGATTATGCACTACTAGCATATTGTTGGTGAGTTACCATTATATGTGCAAAAAAAACCCAAAACAACCTGCAATATTTCTTTAACCACTTTCGAAACGTCTATAGGCTATTAATACCTGTGGAGTCCGAAAGTGACTAAGCGGGGATGTTCCTAAATGTAATAGCACAGTTTGCAGCTATACCGATATTATACAGCTGAAGGGGTAGGGAGCCAGCTGTGAGAAATAGCAGAACTCTCCAGAGAGAAGACAAGAACAGTTTAATACCAATCCGTGCCTTTCCTAATTGCTATAAACATGGTGCTCGATGAGTGCTGTATATGCAACTTGTTAAGTAAATTTCAGGCTTACTACTTCAATCTCGGACTATAGTATGATTGCCAGAACCAGGTAACCAAAGGAGCTTCTGGATCTTAACAGACCCAGATCAGCTCTGCAGTCAGTGCCGAGGGCTGTATTACCAATAGAACTGTGGCTAATATATCAGCCCCAAATATACAGAACATTAGCAATAATAATAACAACAACGATGCCCCCCAGAGGTCATGGGGCACAGTATAGACATAAAAATAAATCATGAATATATAATTTTAGTTTAGAAAGGCAGTGCATTTTCTCTTAAAAACACTACATTTCTTTAAGAAAACAAACAACCCCAAAAAAATACTGGCAAAGTCATTATGCGTGTGGGGTTCTCCGGAAACTGCAGGCACAACCTAGTCCTTTACCTTGATTCAATATTGCGCTTTACTTTTGAGCTTAAGGGCTTGTTCACACGACGTTTTTGTGATCCGTTTTACGGATCCGTTTTACGGATCCGTAAAACGGATCTGACAATTGTCAGTGTGATTAACATTGCTTTCAATGGCAAAAGCGCATCGCTGTTCACACGAGTGATTGCCAATGCGCTTTTCGCGATGCGTTTTTCGGATCCGTTTTAAGAATTGACATGTCAATTCTTCTTGCGTTTTACGCAAGAGAAATCCCCATAGGAAATAATGGAGTGCGCTTTTGGGGATCCCGAAAGCGGATGCAAAAGCGCAGCATACATTTGGGTTTCGTTTTAGATCCGTTTCGATGCCAAAAACGCATCCGTAAAAACGCATTGGATTTAAATTAAATATAAAATTTTAATATTATGTTTGGCTTATATTTAGTTTATAAATGTATGTAAATATAGATATATATATAAATTTATATAATAGTACATATATATATATATATATATATATTTTATATATAAATTCTATACAAAAGTTTAAATGTATATATATATTATAAATGTTTATAATAGTATACAAATGTACATTTATATATATATATATATATGTATTACTAAATATATATTTAATTTATAAATATTTAGTTTAGAAATTATTTAGTTTATACATGATTGTTATTAATTAATTTACATGTGGTAGGTTTGAAAACTATTGGTTGATTTAAAAAAAAAAAATAGGGGGTGGGGGGGTTCTAATATCATAGGTGTATGTACAGCTGACTGACACTAGGTAAAAAAAAGTTTTTTTTCTTTGGTCATTGATAGGTTATATTATATTTAAATTGCAGTTTGAAAAGGTTGATTTAAATAAAGCATTGAAAAAAAAGGGTCCAAAAAAAAGGGGATCCGTTTAAAAAAAATGAAAAAACGCATCCCAAATTTGCATCCCAAAAAAGGAATTTAGCTGTTGGTTTTTTTTGGGGGCCCCTTTTTTTTAAAAGGAGGGTTTTCTTCCCGTTTTCGCAGGGGGTTTAAAAAAGGATCCGTAAAAGCTCCAAAACGGTTCCCAAAAAGTCGTTGTGAACAAACCCTAAATCTGCTGGGGATCAAAAGAAGACAAGTGTCATCAAAACCCCAAACCATTTTTAACTCATTAATTTGGGTACACTCTTGCTCAGCGTGATCGGTTTTTACTTGCATTTTTTTTGGGCCCCCCATTATTCAAAAATGTTTTTCAAAGGGCTTTCCCATCACACATGGATCTGAAAAATGCCAAGCTAGAGAAACCTTTCCTGCACTCGACTCACATGGTTTAACCTTTCCAAAAGGTCTTTGCTCCCCCCACTTTCTTGCCATTATTTCCCGGGCGGGGATATGTAAAACTACCAATAAGGATAAATATCCCCTCGACATCCCTTTATTACAAAAAATTCAATATCCCTTTTGGATAAATTAAAAATAAAGGAATATAGTTTCTCTTAAATAAACTGGATGGGGTTTTTGTGCCCGTTTTTAGCTTTTTTTTTCAAGTTGATAAAAAAACGTAAAGCAAAACAAATCCCCCCCGCCCAAAAAACAAACCCCTCAACCCTAAAAATATTACAACAACTAATTTTGAAAAAAGGGGGTAGAAGAGTATATATATTTACCACAATAAGATGATTTTCTACTAAGATAGTGAAATTATTCAGGATTGAAGACACTTGAACTACACTGATGGGAAACCCAAAAAGATGGGTTTTTTGCCCCCAAACCCCCCAAAAACTCGACTCACTTAATTTCGATTCTATGGTACTTGACATTCTTTTTGTACCTGCATTTTTTCAGGGCCAATTTCTCAACCCAAATTTGTTGCACTGAGATCCCAAAAATCACAACAGGAGTGAAAAAAAAAGCTAGAGAAGGGCTTTCCCCAAATCACCTCAAAAATTGGTTTAACCCCGCAATGCCCTCTTTCCTTTCACTTTCTCTTGGCTTATCGTGTTAGGGATCTGTAAAAGATTCCAACAAGGACAAACCCCCATCGCAACGAAATTTTCCCAAAAGAAAACCCCTTTCTTTTTGGATAAATTTAAAATAAGAGAATAAGCTTAGTCTTAATTTCTGGATGGGGATCTTTTTTGCCGTTCAGTCTTCTTTTTCAAATCTAATAATTAAAAAAAAAGGGAAGCAAGTTTAAACCCCCCTTTTAACCAAAAACCCCCCTTTAAAATTTTTCCAAATAAAATAATGTGGGAAAAGTTTGGGGGAAAAAAGTATATTATATTTACCTTAATAAGATGATTTTCTACTAAGTTTGTTTAAATTATTCAGGTTTAAGACCCTTGGGAAATGATGCGGGACCCAATTTTTGATGTTTTCTGCCCCCAAAACCCTAAAAAACTCAAAAAAAAATCTTTTATACTATGGTACGGGAAATTCGTGTTTTTACCTGTTTTTATCAGGGCCTTTTTCAATGCTTTGTTGCCCCCTGAAGTTCCCAAAAAAAAAGAAAAGGGGGCTGAAAAATTCCAAGCTGAGAAGTCTTTCCGCCCCCACTCAAAAAAATGGTAACCTGCCCAAAGCGCCCTCTTTGGGATCCCCTTCCCCCACTCTTGGCAAATTTTCTGTTAGAGATCTGTAAATAAATTTCCCAAAAAAATTTTCCAAACCTTCCCTTTGACCCCCCCAATTTAACAGATCCCCTTTCATATAGGAATTTAAAAAAAGTAAGGAAATTTTGTGCTCTTAATAAATTTTGGTTTGGGGTCTTGTGCCCGTTCAGTCTTTTTTTTCAAATTGATAATAAAAAACAGGGAAAGCAAGGCTAAATTTTCCCCCTTCAACAAACACCCATCACACCAAAAATATTCCAAACTAATATGAAAATGTATTGAAAGATATAAAATTTACCAAAAATAAGATGGGCCTTTTTACTAAGATAGTGAAAAATTTTCAGGGGGGTGAAGACATTTAAATTTCACTGATGAGGGCCCAAAAAGAGGCATCTCTCCCCCAAAAACCCCCTCCCAACTCAAAATCAAAAATCTTGATGCAGTACAAAACGAATTTTTTACGTACCTTTGTATTTTTTTAGGGGCCCTTACTCAAACCCTTTGTTGCACTGAAAAATCCCAAAAATCAGAAAAAGGAGCTGGAAAAAAAACCAAACTAGAGAATCTTTCCTGCACTCACCTCAATAAAATTTGGGAACCTGCAATGTCCCCCTACCTCTTCACTACTCTTGGCATTTTGTGTTAGAGTCTGTAAAAAAAATTTCCCAAAAAAGGAAAAAACCCCCATCGACCCCCCCAATTCCCCAAAAGATTTCCCCCTTTTCATAATTTTTAAAAAAATAAAGTAAGAGGGTATAGAGCTCTTAAAATTTCGGGGGGTCTTGTGCAAGTTTAGTATTTTTTTTCAAGTTGATAATAAAAAAAAAGCAAAGCCCAAAACAAATCCCCCTTCAACAACACCCCTTCACACCTTTAAAATTTTTCACAAACAATAAGTGAAAGTTTTATACAAGAATTAATTTTTTCAAAATATTTACCACAATTTTGGGTAAATTTTTGCTAAGGCAAAGTTTAAAATTATTCAGGGCTGAAGACCTTGAATGCACTGATGAGAAAAAAAGAGGACATCCCCCCCAAACCCTCTCCAAAATCCCAAATCACAAACTTGATAAATGGGACGTAACCCTTCGTGTTTTACTGGATTTTATCAGGGCCCATTTTTCAAACCCATGTGTTGCACTGAAGATCCAAAGATCAGGGAAAAGGAGCTGAAAAAAAACCCCAAATAGAGAAGTTTTTTCCCGCACTCACCTTTAATAAATGGTAAACCCGCAGAGCTCCTTTCTTCTTCAATACTCTTGGCATTAAACGTTTTTTTAGAGAAACTGTAAAATATTGCAACAATGGACAACCTCCCTCGACACCCCCAAAATTCCAAAAAGATCCTTTTCATTTAGGATAAATAAAAATAAGGAAAAATAAGAGTCTTTAATTTTTGGGGGGAATTTTTGTGCCCCGTTCCCGTCTTTTTTTTTCAAGGGTTGGGTAATAAAAAACAGTAAAGCAAGACAAAAAACCCCCCTTTAACAACACCCCAAACAACCATAAAATAATTTACAAACTAATATGAAAAAATGTATAGAAGAGTAAAATATTTACCAAATAAAAATGATTTTTTTACTTTAAAATTGTGAAAAATTCAGGCCCGAAGACACTTGAACTATACGATGAGAAAAAAAAAAAGAGGACATCTCTCCCAATCCCCTTCCAACTCAAAAAACAAAACTTGATATTGGTACGTTAAAAATTTCTTTTTGTACCTGCATTTTATTTAGAGCCCTTTTCTCAACCACTTGTTGCACTGAAAATCCCAAAAATCAGAAAAAGGGGCCCGAAAAATAAAAAGGTAGAGAAGTCTTTCCCGCACTCACCTCAATAAAATGGTAAAACCCGCAATGCTCCTTTTACCCCCTTTTACTACCCTTTGGCATTATCCCTGTTTTTAGATTTTGTAAAATATTCCAAACAAGGAAAACCCCCCATCGACCAAATCAAATTTCCCAATTTGTTCCCACTATCAAATTTTGGATAAATAAAAATTTAAAGAATTAGAGCTTAAAATTTTGGATGGGTCTTGTGCCAAAAATTCAGTTTTCTTTTTCAAGTTGATAATAAAAAACGTAAAGAAAAACAAATCCCCTGCAACAACAACCCCTCACACCAAAAACATTTTTCACAAACAATTAAATATGAAAAGTGTTTTAGAAGAATTTTTATATATATATTTAAACCCCAATTTTAAAATGATTTTTACCCAAGGCAATTCAAAATTTTTCAGGGGGCTGAAGACCCTTGAACTGCACTTTATGAGAAAAAAAGAAGGGCATCTCTCCCCAAATTTCCCCCTCCAACTCAACTCACAATTTTTTGATACTTTTGGTAAATTTAAATTTCTGTTTAAAACCGATTTTTTCAGGGCCATTTTCAACCCCCCCGTGTTGCACTGGGAAAATCCAAAAATTAAACAGGGGCTGGGAAAAAAACCAAACTAGAAAAAGTCTTTCCTGCACCCCCAACCCCAATAAAAAAGGTTAAACCCGCAAATTTCCCCCTCTACTTCTTCACTACTCTTTTGGGATTATCACCCTTATAAATCTGAAAATATTCCAAAAAAGGACAACCTCCATCGGAAAAACCCAAATTCCCAAAGATTTCCCCTATTTAAAAAAAGTTAAAAGAATATTTGAACTCTTACATTTCTGGATGGGGATCTTGTGCCAAGTTCAGTCTTCTTTTTCAAGTCTGATAATAAAAAACAATAAAGGGAAAAACAAAAACCCCCCCCCCTGCAACAACAACCCCCTCATCCATTTAAAAATTCACAAACTAAAATGAAACGTGGAAAAGAAGAGTAAATATTAAATTTACTACAATTTGATGATTTTCTGCTAAGGCAGGTGAAAAGATTCCCGGGCTGAATAAACTTTAACTGCCCCTGAGAAAAAAAAAGGACATCTTCCTAATCCCTTTTCCACCCCAAAATTCCCCCAAATTTTTATAAAAATGGTTTCGGGAACTTCGGTTTTTACCCCATTTTTTCATGGAGCATTATCAAAAACCACCTTGTTTCACTGAAGATCCCAAAAAATAAAAAACAGGGGCTGAAAAAAACCCAAATAAGAAAGTTTTCTCCTGCACTCACCTTTTTAAAAAAAGGGTTTTTAACCCGCAATGCTCCTTCTTTTTCACCCACTTTTTTGCATTAAACATGTTTTAAATCTGTAAAATATTCCCCCAAAAAAGGGGGGAAAAAACTCCAAATTTGAACCCCCCCCAAATTTCCAAAAAATCCCACTATTTAAATAGGATTTAAAAAGTAAAAAAGAAAAATTTTGATTTTTTACATTTCTGGAAAGGGGATCTTTTGGCCCAAAATTCAGTTTTTTTTTTTTTCAATTGAAAATAAAAAACAATAAAGAAAGAACCAAAAACCCCCTGCAAAAAAAACACCCCCTCACACCATAAAAATATTCACAAACAATTAAAAAATGAAAACTGTTTACAAGGTTATATTAAAAAATTTACCAAAAAAAAGATGATTTTTTTACTAAGGCAATGTCAAATTTATTCAGGATGAAGACACTTGAAAAATGCACTGGGTGGGGAATAAAAAGAGGACATCTCTCCCAATCCCTCTCCAAATCAAAAACACAATCTTGATTTCTTATTTGGGACGTAACAATTTGTGTTTGTACCTGCAAATTTTTTCAGGGGCCCCCTTTACTCAACCAAAATTTTTTCAATGAAGATCCAAAAGATCAAAAGGGGCTAAAAAACCCAAAATAGAGAAAATTTTTCCCCGCAAATCACCTCAAAAACCTGCAATGCGCCTTTACTTCCCTTCACTTCTCTTTTGGCCCCTTATCCCTGTTGGGAGATTTTGTAAAATTTCCCCAAAAAAAGGGAAACTCCATCCAACCCCCCCCAATTCCCCAAAAAATCCCCTTTCATATAGGGTAAAAAAGTAAGGGGGAAAAATAGAGCTTTTTTTCCCTTTCGGGTAGGGAAACTTGTGCCAAGTTTTGGGTTTTTTTTTTCCCAAATTTTTGATTAATAAAAAAAACAGTAAAGCAAAGGGCCAAAACCCCCTGCAACAAAACCCCCATCCACCATAACAATTCACAAATAACTAAGGAAACCCTTTTTTTGAAGAGATAAAAATTTTACCTTTAAAAAAGATGTTTTCTACTATGGCCCAAAGTGTAATTTTTTCAGGGCTGAATACACTTGAACTTCATGTTTTAGAACAAAAAGGGACAAACTCAACCCAAAACCCCTTCAACTCAACTCACAATCTTTATACTATTTGGAACGGTTTCCCTTCGTGTTGTACCCGAAATTTTTTCAGGGCCCATTTAATAAAACCCCTTTGTTTTCATGGAAAAATCCAAAAGATCAGAACAGGAAACTGAAAAATACCAAGCTAGAGAATTTTTTCCTTGGGACTCAAACCCCCAAAAAAAAATGGAACCCAATGCGCCCCTAGATCTTCACCCACTCTAAAGGGATTTTCATGTTAGAGATCGTTTAAAAAAATTCCAACAAAAGGGAAAACCCCTCGACAAACCCCAATTTCCCCAGAACCAAATTATTCATAAAGGATAAAAAAGTAAGAGAATATGTGCTTCCCTTACATTTTTTTGGATGGGGGTTTTTGTGGCCCAAGTTTCAGTTTTTTTTTTTTTCCAAAAATCTGATAAAAAAAAACAAGTTTTAAAACAAAAACAAATCCCCCCCCTTCAACAACCCCATTTTACACCATAAAATATTTCAAAACAACTAATTGAAAGTGTATACAAGAGTATATATTATTTTTTACCACAATTGGATGATTTTTCTAAAATAAGGCCACGTGAAAAATTAAATTTAGGGCTGAAGACACTTTAACTGCATTTTATGAGAATAAATAGAGGGCATCTGTTTCCCTTTCCCTCTCCAAAAATTTTTAAAATTTACAATTTTTGGGGGAAAAATGGTACGTAAAAAGATCCGGGTGTACCTGCAATTTTTTTTCAAAGGGCCCAAATTTCCATTACATTGTTGCACTGAAAATCCCCAAAAATCAGAAAAGGAAACTAAAAAATTTCCCAAAACTAAAAAAGTAATTTTTTGCACTCACCTCAATAAAATTTGGGAACCTTTCAAAAGCGCCCTAGCCTTTACTACTCTTGGGGATTATCATGTTAGAGATTGAAAAAAAATTTTCCCAAAAAAAAGGGAAAAAAAAAATCCATCGGGCACCCCAAATTTCCAAAAAGATCCCCAAACCTATTTGAATAAATTTAAAAAAATAAAGTGCTCTTTTCATTTTTATTTAAAAAGTATTTATTATTTCCCAATAATATGATTTTTCTAAATAAGATAATGTCCCAAATTTTTTTTATATAATGACAAAAATATGACAAAATATTAAAAATATGACACCCAAATTTTGCCAAGATCTTGTCCACTATCATATTGGGTAAATAAAGTAAGAGAACATAGAGCTCTTACGTTTCTGGATTAGGAGCCTGTGCCAAATTCGTTTTCCTTTTCAAGTCTGATAAAAAACAGTAAAGAGCAAGACAAATTCCCTTTTCAACAACACGCCATCATAGCAGAAGAGATTTAGAACCTAAGTATAATGAAAGAGATATTTATACATATTTGTATATTTACCATAATCAAATGATTTCTAGTCAGATATAGAAAAATTTTTCAGGGCTGTTTGCAATTGAACTTCACTGTTATGACCCATTGGAAGACCTTTGCCCCAATCCCTCTCCAGCTGAACTCACAATCTTGATACTCTGTACTTAACATTCGTGTTGTACCTGCACGTTTTTGGGGTTGCATTACTCAACCACTTTGTTGTACCGAAGAGCCACTGATCACAAAAGGATCTGAAAAACATGAAGCTAGAGAAGCCTTTCCTGCACTCACCTCAATAAGATGGTAAATGGTAATGCATCTTTTTCCTCCGCTCTCAACTCCCGAACTGCACTGTTGAGATTAACAGAAAGACAAGTGTCCCCAAACCTAATCTAATGTGGCTAAGAATTTGGATTTGCTTAAGACCCTGCGCGTTTTCGGCTCTGCATTGCTTAAAGGGGTTTTGCCAAGAAGTGAGTTGCTTTCCTCTTATCTGGCTAAGGAGAGAATATAAACAAATCATGAACTGCAGAGGGGAGAGGGAGGGGGCTGAGCAGCGAGGAGCACAGAGGGAGATGTAAGGGAGCGTCTGCAATGTTCACTCAAATAATAACAGTAAAACCAGTGGATTGTCTATACAGCCTAAAGCCTCATACACTGGACTTTCTCCACAGTCCCTTGGAAGCTCATTCATGTTCCCCCATCATCAGATAAGAAGTGCAGACAATGCAAGCAGGACCAGATCAGCTCCTGTTAGCTGGAGCTGGTCCTGTCTAATGCAAACTTTTAAGTAACTAAGGGCTTGTAAAGAAAGCTGCAGCTCTCAGAGGCTTCACTTTTTGTAATCACATATGTTTAGAAAAGTGATTAAATACCCATCTTGGAGGATCCCATGTCAACATTACATTGTGGCAAAACCCCTTTAACCACTTTGTTTTATTAGAGAGCCAATTTATAGTAAAATTTCCTAGACATACACAGTATAAAAATGATAAAGTGAGATGCAGCTTAGCTTATCTGAACTTGAAGAACTGCAAGAGCTAGCCAGAGACCTCAAATTTATTCCATTTTAAGCCACTATTTGGGCACACTCTTCCTCCATGAAAGACCGATTCCTATATTCCTTTTATTAGAAAGCTAGAAACATGAACGCCAATTTTTTTAATACCTTGGGTTTATAATTAACTAAAATATGGTATAATAAGGTATGTTAGAAAGTGCAGAGCATCATCTTCAGTCAGATTTCAAAGTGTTACCTTAGTAAATTAGTTTAGCTTCTATTTCTTGTTATTTATGCTTATAAAGGCGCAGCTCAAGTGCATCGGATTTCTCAACCCCACGCAGCCAAAAGCGGAAGCCCACATTTGCCAGTATCATACGCGGCAGCCAATGAGGAAACAGCCCTTGGCTGCATTATGACCATAACAAACCACACTGTTTTTTCCCCACCTTGAGTCTCCATCATGTTTATCATTTTAAAGGGACTGCAAACACGACTGCTTTCTTACATTAAGAACACCACACCTGCCAATGACTTTTGTCTGGTCATGCAGCTCCACTTCTGTACGGATTACAGTTGCAAAATCTGAGATGAACTCATGGAAAGATGCGTCACGATTTATGGAACCGGAGTCATTTTTTTTTTTACGAAAAGGAAAGGCTTTTTTTTTTTTTTTATAAAAGCCGTCAAAACATCTTAGGTTGTTTGTTTGTTTGTTACATTTTAGAACACTGTTATTTGTGTATTTTGATTTACCAAATACCGACGGTTTCCAGCAAACTTCTTTGGAATAATATTTTCATCTTGAACGGTCACTGTGGAGATCAATTGTAATACAACTCCTTACTAGAGAAAACGCACCTCCACTTTACTGTGTGGTTTCTGGAGTGATGATCTTAACCGATGTAGCACCAGCACCTTCTACAGTGTTTCACAACGGAACAGTTGTTTTTCCTTTATAAACGTCAAACCTCTGTATGTTATTTAAATCCAAACCTTATGGCATTAATCACCGATGCCAATTTTAGAAAATAAATGTGACATACCTTGTAGAAAGTCTTGCTGTATTTTACACTTATTCAAAACGAAACGATAGTTCTGTTATAGTAACTTATTGTTCCATCAATTAGAAGTCTCACCTTGAGTAAACGAAAAGATATGGCTGAAGAACACAATGGTTGGAATTTGCATTGCACATCCTTACGTTCCTTGCAACACAGTTTTGTGTAAAATTTAATGTTCCAGCAACAGCACCACAAGTCTATGGAGCTGGTGCGGTATTTTTTGTATAGCAACATGGAAGCCATGGTTTCTGCTGTCATACAACTCATAGCTTGTAGATTTATACACTTTCAGACAGATTTCCTAATACTGACTAAAATGTGAGGTATTCCCATCACAGCAAGTGCAGCTGGAAGGGCCAATTGCTAAGTACGCAATTTTCACAATGCATGTTATTAAGAAATATTTATGCTTTACCTAATGCAAGCTTTTTTTACACATTCAAATTGCTCTCATCAAATTGGGAACCGACCACCAATGTGTTCTTTCGGTTATGGCCAGTAACACAGCGTTATAAAAGCCTGCATCTGAGAATATGTTCTTGTGTCGTGACCAGACCAGGGGTGAGGAAGTACTCGTGAGCAAAAATGCATGTCTCTGCTATCCTGGTCACGGGCAACATGACCGTAACACTGCATTACTAACCACCACTTAAAGAGAACCTGTCACAGTTTATGCCCTCCTTGCTGAGGACAGAACAAGCTAGTGACAGACCTGCTGTTTCCAGCGCTGTGCCCCTTATTCTGTAAGAGGCAGTAGTTTTAGAGTATTTAGTGCTCAAATCTGCAGTTTTCAGATAGAAGAGTCAAACAAAGAGTCAGTTTTTTCATACCCCGCCCACCTGATGCTAGCTCCACCCACCTCACAACTGATTAACCTTTTACTTTGAATAATCTTAAATTTGGCACACACTATAAAAAGCCTAATCACAGTGGTTCAACTCCATTTTAAAAATTAGCCAAGTTCAAGAATGTCTTGCTATGGCTTGGCTTTCGACACCAGAATTTTGGCCATTGAGGCCAGAACCCTTAGGCCAGCTAAATGTGTCTTAACAATAATGACATTTTACAACAGAGTGTAGGTGCAAACCCTGTTAATCTGCCCCATTGGGATATGCTGCATTCCCCAACAAATCCCAATAAGTTTTTTCAGTTGCACAACTTTTCTTTACCATCACATCGTTTAACATGAAACAAAAACGGGAAGATTATTATGTGGATTTGCACCTCTGTAGTGATCAAAATTAGCAGGGTTTAGGCTGGGGTAAGCACGCCTTGTGGTTTAAAACTACACAGCAACACACTGGCTTAATGTGAACCTGACAGTTTAAGTACAGCTAAAGCTCTACTGCACTTAGGCTACAACATGTAAACCTGTCCAAACTTGAGTTGTATTTGGTGCAATTCTTAGAGGGGTCAGGTTCTTTATTCTTCCACATGGCAACGTTGGCAAGTCATCCCTTACTTCTGCATACACTATAGAAAAGCTGGCAGGCCTGATGACCAGCACCCGTGCGCTAGTGAGGGGGCCCTAGCTGCTAAAGTGTAGCCACCTGCAGCCCTCCATTTATGCAGTGTAACACTATTCAGAGTAGTTCGGCTGTTTGTTAAGAGAAGGCTGCGGGTGTATTCTCTATAGCCGCCATGGTCTCCTCACTAGAGGAGAATAAGTATATGAAATACATTTCAGCCCATAGTAAGATTTAAAAAAAAAAAAAAATCCACAGGTGGTGAGAACTAGTTGAAAGCTTACCTGCAGAAACATCCACTCTTTATGGTAATGCAAGTTTTCTTCACTCGTCTACTGCTTTCTATGGCTAACATGGTATAGCCCGAATTCTTCACGCTTCTATTGCTTTCTATGGCTAACATGGTACATTACTACACTAAAACCAGATTTTAAACTGTTATTCTAGTTTATGGCATAAACAAATCTCAACTCATCAATACAGATTATTGGCTTCACTTAAGTGAATTTCATAATGAATAAAAGTTGCACTGCAAACATCCGAGTCAGGGTTTAGAGGTGAACATTTAAAATAAACAATGGGCCTCACTGATCTAAACTGTATAACATGTTATTACTGTATAACATAAGACTTAGTTGCCCATAGCAACCAATCAGCTTTCATTTTTCAGTCTGCAAAATCAAAGCCGAATTCTGATTACTATTTGGTAACAAATTGTTACTTTTAGACAATTTTGATAAATGAAGCCCAAAGTTTGTTAATTTTTAGCTTAAATTCTTGCCTTTTACCCATTTCTGTAGTTTCTTGTGGGTCTTGGTGGTGGTTTCTTTGAAGCTCCTTCAGTTTTTGTAGTGGATGGGATGTTATATGGCACATAACTACATCTATAAGTATGCCTTTCTCTTAATGTGATGCTGAGCCCATTCCTGATTCTGGAGTGTCTGCACACATGGATCTCCGTTCATCAAGTGTCAAAACTTGACAATGTTGACGAGTATGCACTCCATTGCATAGACGGGGCCTACTGTAACACAAATGGAACTGCATATATCGGGACATACCAATTGGCATCAGTGTATAAACTACGACCAGGTATTCCTAACACTGTTGCCCATTATGCTGTACATTGCAGCTGGTTGGAATACTATTAAGTTATACTTAACCATCCTTGTACTACACAGCGACCTGTAGCTTGACTGCTACTTCCCTTGTAAGAGATGCACAAATGCACATTACTTTATGACACCAATTGAGTTAGATGCTAAATTGCTGCCTCCTACTTGTGTGAAAACTGCTCCTTGCAAGTTGTAAGCCACACTAACAGTACACATCCTGCATGGCAGCAACATTCAGCCTCATGGGTTATAAAACAGCTGTGGCCAAATGGGACAAAGCCAAGGCTGGTGAAAAGTTTCTTCTAGAGGGGCAACAAGGAGATTGATGAATTTTTGGGGTTAGACTAGGCCACCCCCAGATTGCCCTCATTCTTATGGACCCTTCTCAAGGCATTAAAATCTTCATCACCCCACCGTTCCCTTAAAATACAATATATTGATGTCCCCCCCCTTCCAGTGACAGTCATAGCAACAGACTATTAAAGGGCATCTAATTGTAGCTCATGTCACACACCTTCCCCATTTAAACTTCTTAAAAGCAGAGGAAAGTATGACTGAATTTGCAGATTATGCTGGAACCGACCTCCACAGTTCCAAGCTCACATCTTTATCTGGGTACTTTTAAAGGGTCCATTATAAAGCACCTGCAAACTTATTACAGTACTTTACTTCACCCAAGATGTGGCACATAAGAGCATACCTTTTCAGTGCTGCTACACACGATAGACAGATGCCCAGACATACCATTTGGTGATCATCAACCTCACTTGAAAAAGTTCCTGATAAGGCAGTACAGGAAACTCGCTATGTCTCTGAACGCCATTTCCAAGCATGTAGAGGCCACAAAAAAACACAAGAAATACAAGAATTGTATAACTGGATTAAGAGGTTGGTGGTGTATGAATAACACAGAAAGCATAACCTGGCTTGTGTTGTACAACAGTAACTTCATGTGTAAATGTTGTAAACCCTGAAATTGAAAGTGTTCATGACTTCCCCAAAAGAACTGCCCATTTTTTAATATGTTGTTCATCGCTACTGGGCAAGTTATTCAATTTGCTGGAACATTTGGGATAGTTTTAATCGGCAACAACAAAATCCCTGCACAGACTGAAAACTAAGCACCAAGTCATTAGAGGCTGGAAATCAGGTGTTTAGTTTTTGGTCAATTCCACGGGCAATAAATTAAGACTGGTTGTTGCAGTGTATGCATATAAAACTCTTCATGCACACTACAGTTAAATACATAATGTAGGTATGAGGTGTGTGTCAATTTGTGTGTAAATCATGCAGGCTTATCAACCTTTCGATGGACTTATCTGCTAGAGGCGCTGTTGATATTAGAAGTATCACTCGACATCTCCATTTCATTGAGGGAATGTACCCCTGACAAATCAGGACGAGCAACCTGTCCAAGGAAATGAAACCAAAAAGTCTTTCAGACCGACAACAGGCTTATAAATGGATGTGCCAGAGTAACCCTGAACACAGGGCCAGTGAGAAACACAAGTCCAAGATCTTTGATTTGTAGTTGGTTTACCAACTGGAACCAAATGTTGCTGACGTGACATCGGTGGGAAGATGAGCGCCCAGGATTGGTTGGTACCAGAATGCCCTACACCTTGTTCACTCCTGCCTGAAAAATATCACTTCGTATTTGCACCAAACCTTTAAGAAAGACATTGAAACAATACATTCATTTATTTTTCTTTAATAAATCTCATAATTGATCAAAACACAAAAACATCTATTTACAACATAAATACCAAGGAAAGACCTTACTTGTACACACAGGTTTATGAAAGCATTTTCTGATGGGTCAGGCAACAGTAACACGAAAAACAACATCCTAGGAAGAAATGCAAAAAATACATCCACGTGTGTTACAATATATATGCAGATCATGGTTTTAGGATTGGCATAACCTCAACTGGTTTGTGCCACCCTAAATTAAGAGCAGGATATGGCGGGAGAGAAGCCCCGATATATAGGTTTACATGTGTTGAGTAAGAATTTGAGTGAAAAGCAGAAAAAAATTATAAAACCGAAAGTACTGCTTAACCCTTTGCCGAGTACCCACTGATACAGGGAAAGCAGTCAATCATTGCAGGTTAAGCTAAACTTGTCTCTTCAGGAGACTTCACAGGATGTACTCATTTTGAGTCAGAAATCCTGCCCCAAAGCACATAAACCTATGTATCAGAGCACAGCTTCTCTCCCTTTACATCATCATGCTCATAGATGGGGCAGCTCAGTCTACACTATATTAATGAACTCTTCACATATGAGTAAAACATTATGTGACACGTCTACATTGGGCAGCAGGGTCAGGGATGAGGCACACTGGATCAGCATTATTCAAAATAGCCATCACTGTGTAACAGACCATGACCATAATGGGATTCAGTATGTGCCAAGGAGGAAGGGGAAAATTCACTAAAAACTAGTCAGATATATGGAGCCATTTACAGCAACCAAAAAGGGACTCAAGTAACCTAATGTTATGGAAGTATAAGGTTATGGGTAACTTAACTTCCCTGTTTTATGTAGGAGGCATCTATTCTCCCATTGGACACACAATGTAGGGGAGGGGTGAATATTTCATACAGGTGCATGCTTACCAGGTAGAGGATGCTTGATTATTTCGAAAGCCTAATAGCTTGCACGGCTCGGTTGTTTACCCATTATCTATGAACCAGCCACATAAGGGTGAAGTATCTTCCCAGATTCATGTTACATACTGATAAAAAAAAAAAAAGTAAACAAACTGGGTTTCTCTGTACAGCTCTCGGGTAACCACTGGGGATGCCTGAAGTTTAAAAGGTGCTATGATCAACAATCACGGAAACAGGGCTCTAGGACTGCATCCTGAAGAAAAAAAATGTTACATTAACGGGGATGACAAATGAACGGTGGCATTAATCATCCTACAAGCAAGAAAGTGCAAAATCAGTTAACGGTATTTTACTGAGAACCAAACACTATCACAGGTTTTAAAACTTGGGTCACACAAAATAAAACATAAGCAGCATATTTATAAACCACAGTTCACATTCTCATGTTAGGGCTTCCCGACATTACACCCACATGTCTTTACAGTTAACAAACTGCTCAAGAAAAAAAAAAAAATTATGTTGGGTGTTAAACATGATACCTATTCAGTTAATGTAGTCTTTAGTGGGAGGGACTTTGGGAAAATATTGAGATTGTATTGACTGTCCCAATGTATAACTCAGGTTGTCTACTCCCAGAGCCATCAGCACATTAAGAACTTTGCCTCAGGTTGGTGCAGTCTTCTGGGTTACGGATAGCCCCAAATTAAAGTTTTTGATTCTGTTGCGTGGCTCCACCGATGATCCTTCTGTAGCGTGCTGTAACAACTCTTCAGTGCAAACAGAGGTGATACATAGTTTCGGCTACTAAAAAGCTTCAGCCTCACAAACCAAATTTAAAAAACTTTAACCGTCTAAAAATACCATTTTACCATGATATAGAGCAGTAATAAACACCTAACCCTAACAATATAGATGGAATCAATTACATAATTTCCTAAATTTAAAAACAAAATCTACTTAAACAATACATTTTCCTTTCTAGGATAATGAAACTAAGGTCTGTCACTAGGGGGCACAAGTGAGCTCAACAGCAGAGGAGGCGCAGCAATAACCACAGAGGCGCCACCCACAGTAACTCATCACCATATAAGGACAGTGCAGGAGACCGGATACAGTCTCATCCTCCTATAGCTCCACCCACTATAAGGAAGGGACAAAATGACGTCACCACGGCAATAAGCCCCGCCCACCGAAAGGAAACGTGACTAACGTCACAGCCACTATGGCAACAAGCTCCGCCCACCACAAGGAAAGGACAAAATGGCTGATATCTGTCATCACGGCAAACAAGACCCGCCCACCATAGACGTTACAAAATGTCTGACGTCACAGTCACCACGGCAACAAGACCCCGCCCACCACCAGTAAGTCCGCGGCCATATTTGTGACTTTCAAACCGTCCTGCTCCACCCACGAGAGAGTACGGCGGCCATATTTGGGCGTTCACAAGAAAAAAAAAAAAAAAACTACAATTTTTTTCCCCATTAACGCATTAAGCCATACAACGAGGACTCAAAAACCAATGCTTAACACAATACGGGTCGGAACTCAAAGTGCAGTACACGCATTTTTTTTTATTCTATATGGGCAGATTCATCACAATTATAACCTAGTCTTGCGTCCTATATATGGACACGAACATGGAAACTACATGAATCACTCCATCCCACATCAAGCTCCGCTCCGTAACTCTACATATTAACCGAAGCAGGCGCTACAGCCCAGAAACAGAACACTATATCTACAAAACAGAACTCCCAACCCCGCAATATGGTAAAATGGTATTTTAGAGTTTAAAGCCAATAAAAACAAATACCTTACATGGAAGATACCAAATAGTGAAACTGAAGCCTGTTAATAGCCGAAGGCAGAGAAACTAGCCGCAGGCATCACCAGGGCCGCCGCTTCTTCCTCACACGACTCCACCTCACGACCGTCAACGAAGAACTGCGCAACCAACTCTGGCCGGGGAGTATTTATAGATTCTGGTTGTGACGTAACAATAGGTGTGTTCACCTCCTCAATCGTGTCCTTCCGCCCCTCTGCTGTGAGGAGAACGTGATATAGGCCCAGCTTTTAAGCATTTATAGTCTTACGTAACCATTAAGTGGATTCATATTATGACATTTACCTAGGATTTTAAGAAAACTGACCTTTCCTGGAAGGGCCGCAGCTTTCATTTGCTATATGTAGTTAAAACTTAAGCGCCATAGCGCGAAATACAAAAAGCACAGAAAATACACATTATATGCTATACTGACAGCACCAAATGTACTCCACACATGAAAAATAAGCGAATACAGTATCCGGGAATATTTATCATCGAAACAAACCCCGAATATTCATGACTCAAGCGCTTTACAAAATGGCGGGCAGCTGTGGCGCAGTGATATATAGCTGTTGTGAGTGAGCGGTATGTAGTCCCGTCCAACAGCCAGTTTAGACCGGTTAAAACCGGTTAATGCGTGACTCGGGTCTCGTGGCTGTGAATGACGAATTAGTATGAGACAGAAACTGCAGCACTGGCCTGACAGGGACATCTCTGAGGATGGAGTCACAATAATAAAAGTGTTTTTAGTAGAAATTCTATTAAATTATCCTCTGAAAATAACGTGTAAATCTGTGTTCATGCAGAATTCAGTGTTCAGTATGTTCACACAATGTATTTTGAAGCTTATTTTGGGGCCCATTTTGCACAGAAATGAGCTTAAATGTTAACACCTCTCATTGACTGCAATGTATAATATGTTCCGTTGTTCACACAAAGCATATTTTACAAATGTATGCGGCGTGTATTTAGAGACAATTTTACTTGAGGAATTTTAAGTGCCTTGACAACTCTTAGGCAAGGTTCACACGGCTTATTGCCGACGTAATTGCGGGTACGGATTTCGCCCCGCAATTACGCCGGCAGCCGTGGGGCGGGGGCAGGCATCTCGCCGGCGCCATAGACATTCATTCACGGTGCGTAAACGCCGTAAATAATGTGCATGTCACTTTCTCCCCCCCTCGGCGTATTTGCGGCGTATTCATAGAGAACTGTGGATTACCGTAATGACTGGAACGCATTCCAGCCGTACTGAAGCGCAAATACGGCGTGCAGTACGGCTGGAATCAGTCCCAGAATAAGCTGTGTGAACGGCCCCCTTAGGCCATGTTCACACGGCTTATTCACGCCGGATTGCGCTCGCAAATGCGGCGTGAATAAGGGGCGGGGGCACTGCCCGCCGGCCCCATAGACTTTCATTATCCACGGTGCGTATTGCGCCTGGATAATGTGCATGTTACTTTCTCCCCGCCCGGCGGATTCGCTGAGCGGGGAGGAGCGACGGAATCCACTGTTCTCATAGAGAACAGTGGATTACCGTAATTATTCCGACGGATTGGCGCCGTACTGCAGCGCAAATTCGGCGCGGAGTACGGCGCCAATCCGAGCACAAATAAGCCGTCTTTTTTGGCACATAGGTGGACTGCGTTTGTCCACAGTTTATGGATTCAAGCCCTCATGATCTGCCCGAAAACCGGACGGAAGAATGAACATGTTCTAAGTTTTTAGGAACACCAGCAATATCAAGAACCAGTGGAAAAACCGTGCAGTGTGGACTACTACATGGATTTTCTATTTAAATCAATGTAAAAGGTTGACAGTCGCTTTAGAGACTGTTTTTTTTTTTTTTTTAATTGACAATTTTTATTGATTTTTCAATTATTATAACAAAACAAGTAAAACAACGGTGTAAATTGGCACCTGAGAAATATAGTACACGTATAAGGCATGTGTGAATCAGGCGTTGAACATATGCAATCAAACCTAAACGGAAATAACATTGAGGCTGCGAATTAGACAAAGCTTATATGGTTACTCATTAAGCCATAGATCAAAGACTTCCAGCCTCATCAAAAAGAAACAGCATAAAACATATAGACGCAGGACATGAGACAAAAGGGGTAAGGTGTAGTGGGGGGGGGGGGTGGAAAGAAGGGGAGGGTTCTGGTCAAGATGGTCCAACAAGCTGGTGCATGTCCCATGCGGACCAAATTTTATCAAAAGAATCCAATTTGTCATGGAGCAGGGCAGTTAGAAACTCCATTCGCCGCGTTTCTGTGAGCCTCTGACAGAGATCCCCTCTACTTGGTGGCGTGGTCTGCCTCCATCTACCTGAAATTAGGCACCTGGCTCCTGTGAGGATATGTAACATAAGTTTGGAATCCTGTTTAGATAGACCCTTGACCGGCCCACTCAGTAAATAGGTGAGAGGGTCCAATGGGATCCTCACCCCCAAAACCTCAGCTATAAGCTCCCTGACCTGTGACCAAAAGGGTTGAATAATCGGGCAATCCCAAAAAATATGCGGCAGCGTACCCACTGAGGAGCAACATCGCCAGCATACCGATGGGAGCTGGGGGTTCCATTTGTGCAGGACCTCCGGTGTATGGTACCAAAAGAATAGTATTGTTGTATAGATTTTCTTTATGCTGGATACATCTGAGGATTTCGCCGCTGCATTCCAGATCACCTGCCATAGGGGAAGGGTATTTCCCTACCTAAGTATGCTTTCCCACTTGGCCATGTATCTGTGTGTGGGGGGTTCAGCAGAGGGCGGGTCTGAGAGAATGGAGTAGATCGTGGAAATGAGACCCTTAGTACTGTGGCCCGCTTTACAAAGCTGCTCGAAGGAGGTCGGGATCGAGAGAGTAGATGTGCCAAACATGGAGGACATGAGGTGAGTTATCTGGAGGTAATGAAAATCGGGATCTCTCAGGGAGATTATAGTCCCTCTGAAGGGTGTCAACGGGATCAGCCTCCTGTCTCCTGCCCTAGCACCATCCACACACCGGAATAACTCATGCCCCAGCCACGGTCTTGCCACAAATCCAGATGAGCCAGAGGGAAAAGGGGTGTGCACAGAAAGGAGGCCATGGGTGAGGCTTTGGAAGCTAACTTAAATCTGGTCCTGCACTGATTCCATATCTGCTGCGTAAACTTGATTGGACCCAATAGGTATCCCAGTGAGGGGAGAGGCTTCGAATGCCATAGAAGTGCATTGGGGTGAATTGGTGCAAGCCACAGCTTTTCTATCTCCATCCACTTGGTGTATGCCCGGAAGGATGACCAAGCTGGGATACAACGCAAGTGGGTGGCCCAATAGTAGTTGAGGATATTCGGAACCGCCAGTCCCCCACGCCGCCTACTAGCCATCATAACACTTTTGGCCACCCTATGCCTGCCCTGGGCCCATATGAATCTTAGGATAGCTGCCTGTATGGAGCGTAGCTCACTCAGCGGGACCGCTACCGGGAGAGTCTCGAATAGGTAGAGGAGTTTTGGTAAGATGGACATTTTGACCGAGTTAATTCTACCTAGAAGAGAGAGGGGGAGGCGGTGCCACCTAGAGAGTGTATCTTTCAATTCTTTAAAAAGGGGGGGGAAATTAGCGCTATAGAGGGAGGGATATTGGTCCGTTATCTGGATGCCCAGGTATTTGAGCGATTGGGTTTGCCACTTGTAGGAGTAATTATTTTTGAGGGAGGATAAGACCTCAGGGGGCATGTTGATTGGGAGGGCCTCTGTCTTTGAGGTGTGATCTTAATATCCGAGAGGGTCCCAAATTCAGCAAGAAGTGCATGAAGGGAAGGTAACGTGGTATGTACGTCAGTCAGGGTCAACAAAATATCGTCCGCAAAGAGGGACAATTTAAACTCCTTATCCCTAATCTTTATGCCCTTGATATCTGGTTGTGCCCTAATTGCCGCTGCAAGAGGTTCTATGCACAACGCAAAGAGGAGTGGGGAGAGTGGGCAGCCCTGTCTAGTTCCATTTTTAATTCCAAAGGTATCAGAGATATAGTGAGGGAGTTTAATGGACGCCGAGGGAGAAGAGTATAAACCTCTGACTGCCGCCAGGAAGGGACCAGAGAACCCGTACGCCGAGAGAGCCTCAAAAAGGAACGGCCACTGCAGCCTATCAAAGGCCTTCTCAGCATCTAGGCTGAGGAGGTAAGGCCTGTTGCGCCATGGTGGTTAACAGATCCATAGGTTAATAGTGCGCCTCGTGTTATCTCCCCCCTGCCTGGAAGGGACGAATCCTACCTGGTCCCTGTGTATCAGTTGAGGGAGCCAGTGGTTCAGTCTGTTGGCCAGGATTTTGGTATAGATCTTCAGGTCAGAGTTGAGCAACGCAATCGGGCGGTAACTAGCGCTGTCCGCTGGGTCCCTTCCTGGTTTGTGGATCAAAGTTATATACGAATGTGACATGGAGTTGGGGATGGGAGCTCCTCCCAGAAATGAGTTATAGAGCTGCAGCATATGCGGAGTCAAGATATCTGAATAGACTTTAAAGTATAGATAGGGTAGTCCATCTGGGCCTGGGGCTTTACCGGACGGGAGGGCCTTAATGACTTCCTCTATTTCCTCTAATTGAATGGGGGCACCTAAGAAGTCCACCGCCTCCTGCGTGAGCGATGGCAGCGGGTATTTTCGTAGAAATTCCCGGATAAGAGTTTGGGCTCCTATTCCATGGCCTGGGAGGGGCGAGGGCATCGCATAGAGCTCAGAGAAAAAACCAAGGAAGATTTCAGCAATGGACTTTGGGTCATACCTCAGTGTACCCTCCCTGTCCTTAAGTGCTTGAGGCATAGATTGTATTGAGCGCTCTTTCAGTTGTCTTGCTAATAGCGTGTGGGCCTTGTTCCCATATTCATAATACCTTTGTTTTGAGTAGAGAAGGAGCTTCTCCACACCTTGCAGGGCTAAGTCTTTAAGGCTATTTCGGACTGAGACTATACGTCTCAAAGTTGAAACCCTAGGGCATATTGTCATTTTGCGTTCCAGTCCCTTTAGGAGGGTGCGTAATCTGGTGGATCTTTCTGCGGTATCTCTTTTAAGCTTGGTGCCTAGGGCAATGCAATTGCCTCTAAAGACTGCCTTGTGGGCTTCCCAGAGGACGGATGGTGCAGAGACAGAACCCACATTTAGATCAAAATAGGAGCTGAGCGACTCACGCAACTGCTCCTTCGAGGCTGCCTTTTTAATGAGTGTTTCATTCAGCCTCCAATGACATAGCCGCTGAGCTGGGAGCTGTAAATTTAAATTGACCGTGACTGGGGCGTGATCCGACCATGTTATGGGCTCAATGCGAGAACCCTGTAGAGCCCTAAGTGTTGGGACATTGCCGAAAAAGTAATCAAGCCTAGTGTGCGTTTGATGAGGGTGGGAGAAAAAAGAGTACTCCTTACTCT
The DNA here is from genome assembly GCA_025379985.1 of Phyllomedusa bahiana. Taxonomy (NCBI): domain Eukaryota; kingdom Metazoa; phylum Chordata; class Amphibia; order Anura; family Hylidae; genus Phyllomedusa; species Phyllomedusa bahiana. The sequence goes on from JAODAL010020418.1 coordinate 58,766, forward strand.
TAGGATGATTGATCCTCCATAGGTCGAACAGACCGTGGGAGCGAATGAGCTTCCTAAAGGCTGTGGACAATCTGGCAAGTGTAGGATTCGGGTCTTCCACCCATACTACATCTATCCATGGCTTCCGAGAAAATCATATTAAAGTCCCCCCAAGGAGCAGGGCTGCAGAGGGGAACTTTGCTAGCTTAGAAAAGGACCCTATTTAGGAAGGGGACCTGTGAGACATTTGGCGCGTACACATTGCATAATGTAATCGGTTTGCCCTCTAATGTAGCTTTAAGGATGATGTACCGCCCATCCGGGTCAGCCAGCGATGCCTCAACCTGCAATCTACAGGTGTTGGCTATTAGTATAGCCACTCCTGCCCTCTTCCTGTCATTAAATGCAGAAAAAGCGGTGGGGTAATAGGGCCGAGCAAAGCTGAATGAGCCTTTGGAGTCAAAGTGGGTTTCCTGTAGAAACACAATGTCGGCTCGCAGGGACCCCCATTCCTTCAGGGCAACCTACGCTTAATGTCAGAGTTAAGTCCTTTAACGTTTAAAGTGACACAACGTACCATTTCCCGGAGTAGGTGGGACTACCTTGAGATGAGTAGTGCCAAAAAAGGGGATCGTCTCCCAGATAGCAGACGTATCCAAACCGCACCTGAGGAGTACAACATGTGAGAGGAAGAGGAGGTAGGGGAAGGTGGGGGTGGTGGGGAGACGGGGAAGGGAGACCACAAAACACCAGGAGGGGGGCGACACAGACCAGGACCCAACACAACAAGACAAAGAAATACAAACGGTTATAACAACCTACAATAAAACCGGAGAAATGCAGGAGTACCAAGGACAGAGGAATAATATCCCCTGGCCCAGGCGCCCAGTTCTTAGTGAAACCTTTTGGCGCAAGTGCGCCGGTTATGGGGGCTCGGAGGATAAAGGGGTCTCCACTGAGGTCTCCTAGAAGAAGGCCGTCAGGTGAGGCCCCCCCCTCCTGAGGTAGAAAAAAGCGTCTCAAGTCCCCCCGGCCAAAAGGCGGAAGGAGGAGAGAGAGTCCGGAAGCGAGCAAATGCTCTCACCAAACAAGGATAAAAAACCAAAGCTGTGAGGCATACAGCTAGCGGCCTATCCTTAGTACAAGAAAATAAACATCATAGGCCCTATCAAATGTAGAAGGATAATGAAAGCTTCTAGATGGGTGCAATAGCTCCAGAGAGGAGGGACGGGGATGTTGAAGGCCCTCCAGTCAGCATAAAAGTCCCATATTCAGCGGGGCGGAGAGCGTCGGGGTTTCTGGGCTGGGAGAAGGGTCCCTGGAGAGCGTCCCTTGCGAGTCACAACCGACTCCATACTGGTGGTGGTGGAGACGGGAGCACGGACAGCTCCAATCGTCCATCTTTGGAGTAGGGATTTTCAGGGTATTGCAGAAATTCGGAGGTCAGCAAAGACCCGGAGAACAGCTGAGCGACCCTCAATGCGAGCCGGAGAGAGCAAACGGAAAATGCCACCTATAAAGGATACGATTCTCTTTCAGGATAGCAAGCAGCGGTCTAAGGTGGCGGCGCTTCTGCAACGTATGCCAGGAGAGGTCAGCGAAGATCTGTATAGGAGTCCCCTGATAGTCGATGCTGTGTAGGCGCCTGGCTTTCTCCATTATTGCTTCTTTCACCGAGTGGTCATGTAAGCAGCATATAACATCCCTGGGGAGCGGAGAGGAACCTTTGGTCGGAGCGCTCTGTGGGCTCTGTCAAGCTTGATGGGGCGAGGAGGGTTAGCTCCAAGTATGCGGTTGAATATAGAGTCCAGGACGGCCTGCAAGTCCTCCTCCCCCTGTGGTTCCGGGAGCCCCCGAACTCTAATGTTGTTCCTGCGGCCGCGGTTGTCTAAATCCTCCACATGTCGAGCCAGCTCCCTGACCGTAGACATTTGCGCAGAGATAGAAGGGTGGATTTGAGCGATGTATCTTCGCGTGTTATCATGGTCCTCCTCAAGCGTTTCCACGCGGGTAGCTATTTGCGTAATGTCCTGCCTGATTGAGGCAATCTCCTCTCTGCAGGCTGCCCTAACCTCTGAAACTAGCGCCCGCAGCTCATCCCTGTTAGGCAGTTGTTGTATCAAATCAGTCCATGCACGATGGTCAGGGAGATGAGGACTGCGTGGGGCAGAGGAGGATGCAGGAGATCCCTGCCAGGAGAATACTCCGCTGCCAGACTCTGAGTATGTTGGATAGGAGGTGGGATATGCTTGGGATCCCTCAGGTCAGATGCCCCAGAAGGCCCAGGAGGAGATGAGCCAGGCTCTGATAGCAGGAGAGGGGGACTGGCCACCACCGAGCTGTAGGAGGGCTGGTGCTGGGCCATGGCTGATGGTGGGGCCTGCACGTGCTCCAGCTGCGGGGGGAGGAGGGGGGGCTCTGCAGGGCCCTGTACCTGATTCCTCATGGCCGTCGCTGGTGAGGTCTGCGGCGTGCTGGGGAGGAGGCGCGGCGTCCTCTGCGCTCTCTACTCCGGGCTGAGCTGTGTGTCCCCTTCAGGCGGTGATGCCGCTGCAGGCGATGAGGAGGATCGCGCTGCTGGGCGCGCGCTCAGTGAGGAGGCAGGCCGCGATGCCGGCGTGCAGGCCGGAGGCGCCGCGCCAGGAGAGGCGGCACGGAGGTAGGGATCCAGCACCGACTGGCGCCGCGACCGGACCGGAGCCTTCCCCGAGATGTTAGGCGGCGGCTGGGTCTTTCTTTTTCCCATCTAGGGCTGATTGTAGCGCAAGGGCTGCTGTTTTGGATAGCCGGCAGCGGGAGCTCAGCTAGGCTGCGGCCATTTGCTTCGACTTCCGGTCACGCCCTCTGGATTGCGACCTTAAATACTTGTCCATGGTATATGGAGGCTTTATCCGTTGAGGGTGAGAGAGACAGCAAGATTTTGTGCCTAGTGGGTGGTGACTAATGTAACATCAGTAGAGACTGTTTTCAAATCCAAAAACCATCTGTAAAACCGACTAAAAACCCTGCCGGGGTACAAGCCCTTAAGGTGTTTACAGAAGTAAAATCCCTATAGGACACAATGAGGGACAGGATTTTTTAAAATATGCTTCAAAAAATGCTTCCAAAGTACACTTCTAACCAGGTGTTATTTGAAGATGATTTTGAATAATAAATTTACTCTTAACATACCCTTAAAACTCACCTTTGATGTCAGTCAGGAAAGACAAATGTAAAAATTTAATTTGTAAAAATTCATTTATGAAAACCGTCTAGCAGTTAGGGTAAGTTCACATGACTTATTACGGCGCACATTTCGCCGCGTATTGCGCTTTATACGTGGCAAAATGCGCACCGCAATTACGGTAATCCATTGCTCTCACGTACAATGCGATCGTATTGTATGCACGGAAGGAGAATTGACATCTCAATTGTTAGCGGCGAACAGGGGCGTAACTACCGGGGTGGCAGACGTAGCAGCTGCCCCGGTGCCCGTGCTCTTAGGGGGCCCAGCGTCTGCTACCCCGGTGGTTCGGCTCCTGAGCCCGCTGGCATACTAGTTCACTGCCGGCTGACGCGGAGGTGCGGGGCCCAGCGCCTCCTACCTCTGAACGCCCGGGCCCTCCGGCCCGAGCGCTCAAAGGCAGGACCAGCTCCGCTCTGCTAATCAGCCTGCGCCGGCCCACTATGCTGACATGAGCTGCGCGATGACGTCACATCGCGCGGCCCGCGTCGAGCACAGACTGGCCGGGAGCAGATCTGCAAGGGAGTGAGAGACAGGTAAGTGAGTGATTTCTTATTTTTTTATTATTAATGAAGCCCCCTTCTAGCCTATATATTGGCCCCTATAGCCCTGCCTGCCTATATATTGGTCCCTATAGCCCTGCCTGCCTATATATTGGCCCCTATAGCCCTGAATGCCTATATATTGGTCCCTATAGCCCTGCCTGCCTATATATTGGCCCCTATAGCCCTGTTTGCCTATCTATTGGTCCCTATAGCCCTGCCTGCCTGTGTATTGGCCCCTATAGCCCTTCTTGCCTATATATTGGCCCCTATAGCCCTGCCTACCTATATATTGGTCCCTATAGCCCTGCCTGCCTATATATTGGTCCCTATAGCCCTTTCCCCCCTTTTAAATTTGCCCCCCATAGTTGCCTGCCTATATATTTGGCCCCCAAGCCCTTCTTGCCCATATTTTGCCCCTGTAGCTTCCTGCCCCATATATTTCCCCTATGCCCGCTGCTTGGCAGTGACGGGGGGTAGTTGAGGGTAGATATTTTCCCCCCAAAAGTACTCTCCCATCTGCCTTACGTGGTACCTGGCAGTGGGTCACCAGTGGCCCGGACCGGTGAAGGGGAAACCGACTCTTGTGTGTCAGTAGATATGTATATGTTTTAGTATAAGCGAGTTCATTCGCTTTGTCGGGTCGGCTTTTTGGGTGGTCCCCAAAAAGCGGGTGGGTGGCCACTCCCAAATCCCCAGGTGAGGCGGTTTGGATAAAAATGGACCTTAAGGCCTGTGGTGTGCTGGGGGTTCCGCTGTGGAAAACATACTTGCTGTGAGTAAAGACGCTGTCTGCAATAAATTTGAGGGTATACGTGTGTAGCTAGTGCTAGCCGGGGCGTTTATTTCTGTTACCTAAAGTTAAGGTTGTTTTTTTTCTTTGTTAAGTTTTGCCTAATAAACCCAGCAGCCAAAGGAAATTAAAGATTCGTGTCATGTCTCTGTTGTGGAAAACCCTGTTTGCTACCTGATGCTTAATCTTCACACGCCCCATATTGGTCCCTATAGCCCCGCCTCCCTTTTTATTGGTCCCCATAGCCTGCCCGCCTATATATTTTGGCCCCCATTGACCTGCCTGCCCATTATTGGGGCCCCCATAGCCCTTTCCCGCCTATATATTGGGGGCCCCAAAACCCCTGCCCCGCCTATATATTGGCCCATAGCCCCGCCCTGCTTTATTTGGTCCCTATAGCTCTGCCTGCCTATTAATTGGCTCTATAACCGCCTGCCCCATATTAGGCCCCTTTGCTCTGCCTCTATTATTGCCCCCAAAGCCCTGCCTGCCTATATATAGGCCCCGGCCCTGCCTATATATAGCCCCGAGCCCCCGTGCCCATATATAGCCCCCCCTGCCTTGGTGCCTATTAAGCCCTATAGCCTCCCCCAAAACCTGCCTGCCATATTAGTTCTATAGCCCCCCTCAAAGCCCGCCTGCTTATTATGCCTCCGAAAGCCCTGTGCCTACATTGGCCCTATAGCCTAAACCCTATGCCCACTCCTTTATATTTGGCCCCTATAGCCTAGCCTATGCCCTAGCTGCATATATATTTGGCCCCTATAAATTTCCTAAGCCCTCCTATAATATGGCCCTAAGCTTACCCATGCCCCCGCCCCGCCTATTATTATGCCCCCTATGCCTTCTAAGCCCTGCCTGCCTGTTGGGGCCCCTAAAACCTACCTAAAGCCCTTTTGCCCCTTTTGGTGCCCCTAAAGCCTACCCTATGCCCTGCCTACCTGTATGGGGCCCCTATAGCCTACCCTAAGCCCTGCCTTCCTACATATATGGCCCCTATAGCTACCTGAACTCTGCCTTCCTACCTATATGGCCCCTATACCCTGCCTGTCTATCTATATGGGGCCCTATAGCTACCTAAGCCATGCCTGCCTATATGGGGACCCTATTGCCTACCTAAACCTGGCCTATCTTGGGCCCCCTATAGGCAGGGAGTGAGGTGCTGGAAAAGTGAGGATTCTAAGATATTTGTGTCTAACTCTCCAGGGACAAGTGGTCGGGAGACGTCATCATGGCGGTCTGGACCGGATGCAGAACAAAAGGGAAAGTCAACGACTCGTCAGAGAAACGTCACCTGTAAGTCAAAAGATGTAACTACACTTTAAAACGTTCAAGAATAGAATTGTGAATCAAAAGGATTATACAATAAAAACATTTATAAACTGGGATACCGATCATAACATGTATGGAATACAATGCACTACATGCGATTTGTTATATGTAGGGAGCAGTATTAGAAAATTTCAAACACGCATAGCAGAACACTTGAACGGCATTAAAAAACAACTTACCACTTATTCGGGAGCCACTAAACATTTTATTGAAAAACATGCAGGCAGTTTAAATACCTTCAACTGTTTTGGCATAGAAAAAGTTGAGCGCCCGTTCAGGGGTGGAAACTGGCAGCAAAAGGTCAGGCTCCGTGAAGCATTTTGGATATATGAGCTTGAATAAGAATACCGGCAGGTTTAAACTTTCGGAATGACCTTGCTTACATTTATTAAAGTATTAAGAAGTACTCATATAGTTGCATGTTATAAATGGTGTTATTGTATTGCATATATCAGTAATGGCAAATGAAGTTTTAAATGTCACATTAGTTTTAGGAATTCACAGGGTTAATAGTCTGTTACGTAATTGTCACGTGACAGGATACCCTCTATTTAAATCAGGCAGTTGTGAAAAAGACTTTAAGCTGTGAACAAAGCCCACATTGCGGCCGAAACGCGTAGGCTGTTTTACTGCCATTTTTATACCCTCTGCATGTCATGTTTATATTTTTTGAATAAAGTTAAGCTCCACTGTTACTGCTGGTGCTGGATCGCATTTTTTTGCAAGTCTGCCTTTCAGTAACTACACTTTAATCACATATGTTTGCAGAGCCTGTGTACACTGGTGTCTACCACTATATGGTCACTGTATGGCGGTACTATTGGTCTTTGTGTACTGATCAGTAATAGTGTAGGGCCCGGCGAATATGCTCCGCTAACAATGCATGTCTATGGGGACGGCGCCCGGCCGCACCCCCGTGCTTTGGAATTACGCACTGATCAGCGAGTCGTTTCAAAACACCCGGCGTATTGCGGCGCGTACTATACACGGCCCAATACGCCGTGTGAACATAGCCTTAGACTGTCTGTGTTGCCCATAGCAACCAATTGCAGTTCGGCTTTTATTTTTCCAGAGCTTAGTAAGGGTGCGTTCATGTGGCAAAGACAAAATACTGGTCAGATTTTACGACTGGTATTTTGTTGTTTTCTGGTTTCAAGCCTTCCCCCTTCACATCCACATGTTCTGCCCAAAAACCAGGCCTAAGAATGAACATGTTCTAAGTTTTTAGGAGCCATGTAAAAAAACATCTGTCAGAAAATCCATGCAGTGTGGACTGCTGCACAGATTTTATATTTAAATCAATGTAAAAGGTCGACAGTTGGTTTACAGATGGTTTTCAAATCTGAACACTGTCGGTAAAACTGACTGAAAACCCTGCCGTGGGGACCAGCCCTAAGGGGCTGTTTACATGCCACAGAACAAATACCGGTCGGAAATCCTGCTCTCTTTAGGAGCAGTGTACACGGCATGCAGGGGGACGGCTCTTTTGTCCGCCCTCCCCCTTCATGCCGACATGTTCATGTTAAGCCTTAAAACCGTTCAAACATGCTTAATTTTTTTTTCGGACCGCCGGCAGTCTAAATAAAAGTCTGCCGGAACATCCACGCCGTGGATTTTCCATTAAGGTCTCTTTTCAAGTTTGACAGTCGGTTTGCAGGCCGCTTTCAAAATCAAAAACCGGCTGAAAAACCTGACCGTGGGGACATGCCCTAAGGGTAAGTTCACACGGCTGAATTGGACGCTGAATTTTCAGAGTCCAAATCAGTGTCAAAACCTTGTCAAAGCCTCAATGGAGCACTTTTTAGCCGTTGATTTGATCATTTTTTTTTTCGTAAGGTTTTGCAGTGCCTTTTCAGATGAAGTTTTTTCAGGTTTTCGACAAGGTTTCCCAATATAGTTTTCTTTCTGAAACACCCGTACAAATTAATCTCCCAAAACAGCGTCCAAAAATGCATCAAAAGGGGGGTGGAGCCTGACCACCATCCTGACTAGCAGCATTTGAGAGGAGCTCCAGCACTTGCTTCTGTTAATCCTGTGTTGGAGCAGGCATAGGACTCACAACCTCAGTGGACAACAAGCAGAGCTGTTTCTCATACTCACCGGAATATTCTGGTCACTTGCAGTGCGATGACTAGCTGCAACAAGGAACCTCAGAAAGTGGAGAGTGGGGCTGAACAAGAAGGGACCAAGGACAGCGTGGCACTGCAAGAACAGCAGGGAAGCAAGCAGAGGTACTGCTGGGGACACTGGCTAAGTTAGCCCAATATGCCCATAACCCTTCCACATCTTCCTCTGGAATAGAGTCTCCCAGTAAGCAACAGCAGGATTCTAGACTGATGCATGCAGCAGCTGTGACAGACAGGCAAGGAGCAGTGGGAGAGAGAAGTGCCAGCAGCATGCATACAGGAGCTAGACCTAAAACAAATACACAGGTCACTCCTAGTTCACAAGCACAGGAGGATATAGAACCTACACTGAGAGATGTGCTACAAGTTGTTAACCAATGCCATACTGCTTTATCCACCCTGGCTACACAAGTTGGTGGTCTTAAAGAGAATATCAATATTATGCGGCATGATATACAGCGATATGCTGAGCGGGTCAAAGCTGCTGAAACCAGAATCAGTGATCTGGAGGATCAATTCAATCCTTTGCAGCGGGACTGTGAGTTGCATTCTCAGATGATTAAAGGAGTTGTCTCCCCACAGGGTTTCAAAGAATGCATGAAAGAAATTCTCTGTCACTTCCTGGTTCAGACTAATTTGCATAAGCTCTGTGCTTGTACAGCTTCGTTGTGCTTTCAGATGCTAATTAGATTAGATTAGCTTCTCAAACTACTTGCAGGACTTCTTATCTGATCCCCAAAACAAAAGCCCTAATTACAGAGCTGTTTACTTGAGATAAATCAAGCTTTTTACTGTCTGGCAGCACAGGACACTGACTGACACTGCTGACCTGTGTGATGACTCACTCTCTGTTATCTCATTGAACAAACAGCCCGGGGAGATTTGTTTACAGGTTGGTTACTGAGGGAACTGAAATAGCCAGGGAGGTAATAAATTCACTTGTATCTCTTTAGGGAAAACAGAGGAACAATGCAATATATTTGGAAAATGTCTTTATTTTGTGTTCCCTACAATTTGAAAGCTATTCTTTGTAGCGAGACAACCCCTTTAAGGCACTACTCGCCAAGACGGATGATCTGGAGAATCGCTCCTGCAGAAACAATGTGTGCATTGTGGGAGTGCCCGAAAAAACGGAGGGCAGTAACCCATCAGAGTTATTTGAGACCTAGCTCATTAATATCTTTGGAAAGGACTCCTTTACTTCTATGTTTGCAGTTGAGAGGGCACATAGGGTCCCAATGCGCCCATTACCTCCAGGGGCCCCACGTAGATCAGTGCTGGGTAAGCTGCTGCATTTTAAAGATAGAGACAGTATACTGCGCAAAGCACACCTTCAGCAAGACGTCATGGTGGACAGCTGTTGGTTCTCCTTCTATCCGGATTTCTCTACAGAGGTTCAAAAAAGAAGAGCGCAGTTCCAGGATGTCAAGAGGCGGCTCCGGGCGCTTCAGGTGAAATAAGCCATGCTATTCCCAGCGAGACGCCAAGTGGTGGCGTTAAACTCTACGCATTTCTTTGAAACTCCAAGAGACGCTATGCAGTGGATCGACCAGAATGAATCCTCCATCAAAGCGCAGCTTCCAGAGGATTCCGGGGGAGATAAGTGATCACCACTGTACACATATTTTCTTCAATTCCCCTCTCTGATTTCCTTGCTTTATTTTTTCGTCCTGCTCCAACCCGGTACTATGTTTCATATTAAAATAAACTTTTAGGAGCGGGAGGTGGTTGGAGAAGAACTGCTAATCTTGTTCTATGCAGTTAACTGTTGCCTTCACTTCCAGTCGTATGGAGGACTTGAGCCCATTTTTAGGGCTGTTTACAATTTTGCACATTTTTAATTTCTTGTCTTTTGTAATTTTTTACAATTGTTGGTTTACATGTTTATTTCTGAGAGGGGGGGGGGGGGAGGGTTTATCTGTCTCCAGAATGTTCTTGCTTACTCTGTGAGGCGAGCTGGATGGCTTCCATCCATCATATGGACAGTTAAAGGGACGTGGTCACTTAATGGAAACCGGATGTTAGATGGCGGATAAGATAACACTGTGGTCCTGGAAAGTCACGGGAGTCAGTGACCCAAACAAAAGATATGCTATGTTTAATTTTCTGTCCCTATATCAGCCAACTACATTGTTTATTCAAGAGACACATTTGGTGTCCGATACAGTACAATGGCTTAAAAGGGCATGGATGGGTTGGATTAGTCATTCTTTACACACTAATTATTCTAGGGGGGTCAGTATTATTACCCATAAATCCATTCCTTTTGAATGTCTGGCTATTGAGAGAGATGGGGATGGGAGATATATATGTGTATATTGTAAAATATACACTTGTACATTTCTTTTGGTAAACATTTACATACCTCCGCCTTATAACTGCAGTGCCTTTAAAGCAGTGCTTAACTTTGTCGCTGGTTATCCTGATGTCCCAGTTCTTATTATGGGGGATTTTAATACTGTTGTGGACCCACTTTGGGATAAATTATCAGAAAATAATGTACTACTAACCTCAGCATTGACTAAGTTTGGACACATGATTGGAGAGTTGGAACTTGTAGACATCTGGAGTGCTAAATACCCTAATGAGTTTCACTATTCATGTTATTCTAGTACGTATAACACATTGTCTAGAATAGATATGGCCAGGGCCGTCTTTCCATTGGGCCAGGTAGGCGCCTGCCCGGGGGCCCCACAGCCGACTACCTTGCCCAGTGGAGCGA
>JAODAL010020419.1:0-40000 GCA_025379985.1 Phyllomedusa bahiana
CCCCCTTTTTTCCCAGCTCCTGAGCTCAGTGCAGGGAAAGGGGGAGCACACCGCCCTCCATGAACAGGCACATAACAAACTCCGGGTCCACTTATTGGGGTAAGCAGGGAAATATTTTTAAAGGAACTGACAAAAAGGGGCACCGGGAGACAACTCTTATTGTGCCTGTAATCTACTTTTGCCAGGCTCGGGAGAAAGGCAGAAAAGCACTCCTGGAAGAAGAGGTGGAGGGTTTGGGGTTTTTTGAATTCAAGGAGGTCCTTGGCTCGTAAGTACAGAATTGTGCTGGGTGGTACATGGAGGGCAGGGATGTGGTACATGGAGGGCAGGGATGTGGTACATGGAGGGCAGGGAAGGGGGTACATGGAGGGCAGGGATGTGGTACATGGAGGGCAGGGAAGGGGGTACATGGAGGGCAGGGATGTGGTACATGGAGGGCAGGGATGTGGTACATGGAGGGCAGGGATGTGGTACATGGAGGGCAGGGAAGGGGGTACATGGAGGGCAGGGATGGGGTACATGGAGGGCAGGGATGTGGTACATGGAGGGCAGGGAAGGGGGTACATGGAGGGCAGGGAAGGGGTACATGGAGGGCAGGGATGTGGTACATGGGGGGGATGGTGGTACAGGGGGGCCCCGGGGAAGGGGGTACATGGAGGGCAGGGAAGGGGGTACATGGAGGGCAGGGATGTGGTACATGGAGGGCAGGGAAGGGGGTACATGGAGGGCAGGGAAGGGGGTACATGGAGGGCAGGGATGTGGTACATGGAGGGCAGGGATGTGGTACATGGAGGGCAGGGAAGGGGGTACATGGAGGGCAGGGAAGGGGGTACATGGAGGGCAGGGATGTGGTACATGGAAGGGAGGGAAGGTGGTAAGGAGGGCGGGGGGGGGGTACATGGGGGGCAGGGGAGGGGGTACAAGGAGGGCAGGGATGTGGTACATGGAGGCAGGGATGTGGTACATGGGGGGAGGGAAGGGGGGACTGGGGGGCAGGGGAAAGGGGGTAATGGAGGAGGGTGTGGTACATGGGGCATGGGGACGGGGGGACATGGAGGGCAGGGAAGGGGGTACATGGAGGGCAGGGGTGTGGTACATGGAGGGCAGGGATTGGTAATGGAGGCAGGGAGGGGGTACATGGAGGGCAGGGAAGGGGGGACATGGAGGGCATGGAAGGGGGTACATGGAAGGCAGGGATGTGGGTACATGGCGGGCCGGGGGGGGGGTACATGGAGGGCAGGGAAGGGGGGACTGGGGGCAGGGGTGTGGGGAGGAGGGCAGGGATGTGGTACATGGAGGGCAGGGATGTGGTACATGGAGGGCAGGGATGTGGTACATGGAGGGCAGGGATGTGGTACATGGAGGGCAGGGATGGGGTACATGGAGGGCAGGGAAGGGGGTACATGGAGGGCAGGGATGTGGTACATGGAGGGCAGGGAAGGGGGTACATGGAGGGCAGGGATGTGGTACATGGAGGGCAGGGAAGGGGGGGGATGGAGGGGAGGGGTGGGGTTACATGGGGGGCAGGGAAAGGGTAAATGGGGAAAGGGGGGGAAAGGGGTACATGGAGGCGGGAAGGGGTCGGAGGGGGGATGGGTTTCCAGGAGGGCAGGGAAGGGGGTACATAGAGGGCAGGGAAGGGGGACATGAGGGGAGGGGAAGGGTAATGGAGGGCAGGGATGGGTACATGGAGGGCAGGGAAGGGGTACATGGAGGGCAGGGATTGTACTGGGGGGAGGGGTGGGGGGACATGGAAGGGGAGGGAAGGGGGCATGAGGGGAGGGGTTGGGACTAAAGGGGGAGGGAAGGGGGGACTGGGGGGGGATGGTTTGTACTGGAGGAAGGGAAGGGGGACATGGAGGGAGGAGGGGGTACATAGGGGGGGAAGGGGACAAGGGTGGGCAGGGATGTGGTACATGGAGGGCAGGGATGTGGTACATGGAGGGCAGGGATTTGGGGACATGGAGGGGGGGGAAGGGGGTACATGGGGGGCAGGGGAAGGGGGGGGACGGAAGGGGAGGAAGGGGGGGAATGGAAGGCAGGGATGGGGTACATGGAGGGCAGGAATGTGGTACATGGAGGGCAGGGAAGGTGGTACATGGAGGGCAGGGAAGGGGGGTACATGGAGGGCAGGGAAGGGGGTACATGGAGGGGGAGGAAGGGGGGACTGGAGGACAGGTTTGGTAATTGAGTAAGGAGGCGTGATTGGGACAGGGTCAGGGAGGGTAGGGGGGGTGTGGTAATTAATAGGGGTGTGGGCGTAGAGTCAGGGAGGACAGGGGGTGTGTACTAGTCAGGGGAGGGGAAAGTTGGGGACATAATTAGGAGGACGGGAATGTGGTACGTAGAGTCAGGGAGGACGGGGATGTGGTACGTAGAGTCAGGGAGGACGGGGATGTGGTACGTAGAGTCAGGGAGGACGGGGATGTGGTACGTAGAGTCAGGGAGGACGGGGATGTGGTACGTAGAGTCGGGGAGGACGGGGATGTGGTACGTAGAGTCGGGGAGGACGGGGATGTGGTACGTAGAGTCATGGATGTGGTACGTAGAGTCAGGGAGGACAGGGATGTGGTACATATTCAGGGAGGACGGGGACGTGGTACGTGGAGTCAGGGAGGACGGCGACGTGGTACGTGGAGTCAGGGAGGACGGAGACGTGGTACGTGAAGTCAGGCAGGACGGGTACGTGGTACGTGGAGTCAGGCAGGATGGGTACGTGGAGTCAGGCAGGACGGGTATGTGGTACATGGAGTCAGGGAGGACGGGGATGTGATACGTGGAGTCAGGGAGGACGGGGATGTGGTATGTGGAGTCAGTGAGGGCAATGATGTGGTACGTGGACTCAGAGAGGACAGGGATGGGGTACATGGTGTCAGGGATAATAGGGATGTGGTACATTGGGTCACGAAGGATAGGGATGTGGTTATGCAACACAGATTTAACCAGAATTTTGATTCATTTAACACAGTAAATCTGCCAAATTGTTACCCAACTATTGGACCAGTTGAGGTTCCAGCAATTGGCCTCTGTTAATCAGACATTGATGTCATATCAGCTCAATAAGTCATTACTGCTAATGTACCCTGGGTGCTGCATGCCAGGGTGAACACCAAAAAACCTCTTTTTCTTGGCCAGGCTATGTAGATACAAGGCCAGAACAATTAATTGAATCTTTTCCTTAGCTAAATGACAAGTTTTTTCTTTTAAATAAACATAACACACAGGTATAAAAACTGTTGTACACTTTAAAGTTTTTTTTCTACCAATAGGAAATACCTTCAAAGTCTGAAATATGCAGGACCCACCTCTGAGACCCGCATCCATCTCAGGATTGGGTCCCCTAAAAGTTTTGGCTCCAAATGGAGAGCTGGTCGCACTTATGCACGACTCTTCATTCTGGTCTATAGAAGTTCCAAATACAGCCGAACACACTGCTCACCTGTACTCACAAATCTCATAGAACAGAATGGAGAATTGTGTGCAACCAGCTCTCCATTCTGAGATGAAAGTCCATGGCTGGAAACCATTTACTGCACATTTGCCAAAGCTTTCCTCCTTTCTTTGGGAAATCTGCAACATAATTCTGAAATCCTGAGTACAGAGATGTGTGTCTTTTATTAACTTCATCCTCATGCATTGTATTGTATTTTGTACCATGTGGGCCATACCGAACACCATAGCTCCCACATAGGTATGAAAATAATAATGGCATCGATCTGTTACATGAAGGATCCCAATGGCTCCTGACTGACCCCATTGACTATAATGGGGTTAATCAAGATTCTGTCATGTCTGTCATTGGAATGGAAAAGTAAAGCTGCAGGTAGCGCTATTTTTTCTTATTATTGTTGACTCTGAAAGGAACACAGATGTTAACCGGGCCTAAAATATGTAGGTACCATCAGCATCTCAGACAGTTCTCTGTAGACTGAAATCTCAGGGATCCTGCTAAATAGAGATACTTTCCAAGGTCATTTTGTGATACAGCCAATGTAATCTTTCTGCTTCAGGCCACGTTCACACAACAAATTTTCTTGTGAGAAAGATAGGAATTGCTCTTAAATTTAAACCGTGATTTTTCACTTTGTAGAGGCAAACTTGACTATGGTTTTGGTTATTCCTATTCAATAGGACTGATTAATATCCTGTCTACCCGATGTGGATTTTATACCAGTATATGGCATGTTCCTTTTTTCTGCATCGCGGGTTTTCTTTCCTAAGGTTATTTTATACAGGAAGATTCATTTTTTAAAAAAATAGTGTGGATTGATAATTTAGTGAGCTGTTAATGTTCCAAGGACATGGATTCTTACATAGAAATTGTTGCATGTTTTTTCATGACGTCTGTCATTTTTGAGCTTACTTGTCTTCTTCCTCTATGTCTCCTTTGCTAATTCCTGTTTACACAAGGGGATATAATACCGACAGGCACTTAAATTGTAGGCTATCATGAAGGATTCGGCTGGGTTTTCATTCTGCATTTTTCTTGTGTTTAATAACTGCTTTTTTATTAACGCAGATGGTTTTGTAAAAACTTTAACTTGGAACACAGGTGAAATTGGGGTCAGTTAATACATCACATGCGTTTCCGCTGTGTTTTTCATCTGCAACATGAAAACCCACCAATTGTTTGGGCAATTCCTGCACCTAATAACACTGGGCAATGACTGAGAACATTTGTTTGGTGCAAATATGGTATTATATAATAATTACCCCATGTAATTTTCCTTAAAGGATTGGGTATCTTTAGACTCAAATGTTCTAGCTAGGCTGTGGGTTGGTCTATAGCAGTGATTGGTATATCATCTCTGTTATTCCTGTTACAGGGACATGGCTACAGGAGTTTTATAATATTTAGTGCACAAGGCTACAGAACTTTAAGTTTTGAAACTTATCATTAACTTAGGTAAAGAAAACTTCTGTTCTAGAGATAAGGGTATGTTCACATGGCATCTTTGGGGCATATAGCGTCGCGTACTGTGCGAGCTGCTATATGCCGGGTGTTTTAGAAGTACGCTCTGGCCAGCACATACTTCTAAAATGCTGTGTACTGGCTCCCATAGACTTACACTGTCCCTGCTCGTAAGCGCTGGGAGGAAGTGACATGTCACTTCTTTCTGGCATCGGGAAAACGGGCAGGTAATCATAGCTCTCAGTGAGAGTTATGAATTGCCATATTTGCGTGGTGGATATTCGGGTGTCGAAATCGCCCCGCAAATACAACATGTGAAAATACCCTGTGACTCAGGAGGGAGTAATTCACCATGGACGGACAGCAGCTTACAGCAATCAGATAAGAAAGAGAGCAGGCAGAAGTAGTCAGCACCCTAGAGAAACTTGTGTACACTAGCAAAAGATAAAATCTTCTTTATCTCCTGAACAAAGCAAAATCAAAACAGCAATGTATTTGGTAATAGTCTTTGTTTACCTTTCCCTGCATGTTAGAAACCCCCTTTAAGTGATCACTACACTCAGAATTTCACACATTTTTTAAAATGATGCTAGTACTTTTCTTACTACAATGATTAGCTTTTAACTCGTAGGGACAAGTAATTGTAAACTTTTTCCAAATACATTAATTTGTTGATTTTTGTTTGGTCAGGAGGTAGAAGAAGATTTTTATCTCCTCTTAGAGCACACAAGTTTCTCTGCTTACGACAATCTCTCCCAGCTCTCGCTTATCTGTCATTGCTCGAAGATGCCATCAGTCACTCAATCCATCCATGGCGAGTCACCTCCTGCAGAGTCTTATCTCTAGTTACTGACTTTAGCAGCTTCTTATTTAGCTAAGTAAACACTCCTTAGAGCTCTGCAGTCTGAGCACTACTCTTTATAAATCTCTTGCACTCATGTCAGTGTAAGAGGAATAGTTAGGAATACCGGAGCTGATGTGTCAATCATTTACCTGCCCACAGATTGAACGGCATGTGTGATTCTAAAACTAGCTGTGGGTCTCTGAAACCACGTGGTGAGAAAACCCCTTTATTGTTGAACATGATATGAGAATAAGATTTATAACTATTACAGGTTTTATTTGACTCATTACCTCACTACGTCTACACATTATCTCTATGACCAGTTGTGCTAAATGAGTCAGGCTGACTGCACAGTAAGTGGAACTGTGAAGCTTGACAGCATAAGCCTGCCTGTAAATAAATATTTTTTGGGGAAAATATGAATTTATGCCTTGTTTCAGTGGTAATGACTTTAAACCTGGACTTTCCAATCTGATGATGATGATGTTCTTACACAGTTTCTTTGCGTCTTGTTCCCCACACTATTTGATACAGATTAGTATGTTGTATGCTTTTATTTTACAAGATCTGATACTTGGATCAGGTGCATTGCCTGTAGTGCTAGAGAAAGCAAGATGTGCTGCAAAATAAATTAAATGAGCAGAAAGCAAAAGTACAGCCCCTGGGAGTCATGCTTGCTTCTGGCTTTGCTATAACAGGTACCATGGAAATAAATACTTTGGTGTTTTTCCAAATCACTGGCTGGAATTAAAAAGGATAAAGTATGCCTTTTCTGTGAAGCTGAGAGTGATTAGCTGTGTTACTGACATTAACCTCTGAGAAAGCACTATCAGGATATCCTATTGAACATCCAGAATGGATCTGTGGTCATATATTGACATATTCGTTTCTTCTGTTAGGGTAGGTTCACCCGGCGGTGTTTCAGCACTGAGACGGCATGAAATCCATTTCTAGAGGCAGCACTGATTCAGCATGGCTATTGAACATGGATTTGCAAATTCAATTGTGGTTTGAAGCTGAATTTAGAGGCAGATTTCAGCCTCCATATACTATGTGAGGATTCAGTGTTGAATCTGCCTCAAGATTTGACATGTTGGTTATTTTTCAGCACTGAATAAAGACCAGCGCCATTTTTCCATTGAGGTTCTTTTCCATTTCCAATGGAGGCGGATTGTACTTATACAAACTTATAGCAGTGGATATGCTCCATAACAGCCGTGTGCACCTACCCTTAGGGGGCATCCACACGGCAGTATGCAAATGCTAGCCAGAGTCTGATTAAAGAATTCGGCTGGTATTTTGACATTGTTTTCGTGGTTTTTGGGGACGGTTCTGTTGCGGTTTGTGCATTCGCCCGACCCACTCAACCACTGACATGTTCATGTTCTGTCCGAAAACTGGGCAGAAGAATTAACATGTTCTAAGTTTTTCGTTACGCCGGCGCTGTAAAAAACCAGCAGAAAATCTGTGTTGTGTGGACTGTTGCACGGATTTTCTATTAAAGTCTATCAGGATGGTTGACAGTCGGTTTACAGACGGCTTTCAAATCCGAAAACCGTCTGTAAATCTGACCGAAAATCCTGCCGTGGGGACAAGTCCTTACTCTGCAGGTCTCTTTGCCACTGCTATATAGTCAGTAGCAGTCGGCTGGGATTCTGCCCTCAAACCAATGAGGAGAGCAGACTATTTAATATCTAAACTGGCTTGTTGCCATGCCCATTACAGCGGTTTTACTGTGTAACTTCCTAATTTTCTGTTTGTTTCTGCTTATTACTTTTGACTCGAGTTGAATACTTTATCTGTTTATGACCCCCTTTGTACCTTGCCTGAATTCCTAAAAATCTCATTTCCTAACCTTTACTAGTTTGACTACATTTAGTTGGGTGTTCTAATATTCAGAAATGCTGGGCAGTTGTTCGGGTCTTGGTGCGCCACTTGATGATGTCGTGATCAATGCTCAGATGAAACTGCATTTAATCACAGGCCTCAGCAGTCAGGTGCCATATATTCTGGAAAAAACTGCTGCGGCCTGTGAATGATAGCAGGGTCACAAGAAGAATGAACAGGACATCATTGCCCGGAATCACCAGGAGCGTGCTGGAATTAGTTGGTTTAAAAGGTGAATTTTTTTCATTTTTATTTTATATTATCCCCAATTGACTGCCGAGTATTTTTGAACATTGAAACACCTCTTCATTGCTCTGTGCCTAGTTTTTGTGGTGTATTTTTACAGTATTTTTCCATTCTCACCCTGGATAGTATTCGACTCCCTTTTCTTCTGTAAGCTTCGGCAACCAATTAACACCCGATGACTGTAAGAACTTTAATAAAGATATTTTTAGGCAAATCTCCACAGTGCAGAAGTCATACCTTTGTTTTGATGCTGGTCTGTCTAGTAATATAAATTAATTGTAGAGTGACTGGAGCTGTGAAAAAACAATTGTAGGCTCCAATTTGAAAATGTTAAATTATTTTTAAAGGTGTCTTATTAAAGAAAACCTATTTGAGAAGATAACTAGGTACACATCATGTTTCTGGCTTTTGTTTAACATACACTACAGATCATATATGTTACATGGATGCCTCTGATGATACCAAATATTGGCACCCATCACCAATTGGGCCTTTTGTAAAAAAAAACAAACATTTAATGTATATTTTTTTTACTGTATATGTACCTAGCCGAATTTTGCAGGGAGACGCCTATTGCCAGGATGGCCGCAACTGCAACTCTGGGGTTCCCCACTATTCCACCTCCAGTGTACATGTGATGCTGTAGCCACACTCTGTCTGTATGGGACATGACTGCTAAGGCTTCTGATTGGATACAGTGTCACAATAATGTTATCAGAGGTGGTGGCTGCTTCATAAATGAATTTCAATTTTTTAATCAATTTATTTATTTCACATTTTTTAACAGTCCTGACCAACAGGTGACCTAGAAATCACAGGCAAACTCTTTAAAGGGGTTGTATCATTTCATTAAATGGCCTTCAGAATAAGGGGACAGTGAAAACAAGCAACTTTGCAATTGGATGTCATTAGCAAAGCGGTCTTGTTTTCACAGTATTCCTTATCTTCGTTTTCTGTAAAACTTCTCCAGTGCTGGTGGGATAGTTGGATCCCTCCTCCTTGCATTTCATTAGCTGTGGGCTCTAATAATTTACATTCTGTTCTGCCCCTGGACGGCCATATTCATGGAGCTTGCATTCCTGCCTCTCACTCAGAATTAGGGGCCGACAACAATTTCACTCTATACAGCTACCTGCCTCCTCATTGACACTGCAGCTGTCTCTATAATCAGAAAACAGCAGAATTGTGCCATGGTGCCTTAATGCTCCTGCGTGTAAGGGGCCGACAAACATTTCACTCTATACAGCTAACTGCTCCTCAGTGACACTGCAGCTACTGCTGTAATCAGAAAACAGCAGAATTGTGCATCGGTGCCTTGTGTAAACATGAAGGGAGACGGATCTGTGCTCTGGATGGATTCAACTGTAGCAAACCTCCAGCTGTGCGAGATCAGTGCTGAGTTCATAGAAGACTGTTTAGACTGAATGCAGGCCTGTGGTATGTAAACAGCTCTTACAAAATAATACTGAATAGGGAGAGGACAGTGATATGTGGAGGGGAGGGGGACACACTGGAGCCAGCATGAACAGTGAAGGGGGGATGATGTAATTCCCTTCAGTTAAGAAACACCCAGCTGAGAGGGGAAGAAACGCCCATGGATTTCAGAAAGTGAGAGCATCAAGCTTCAAGAGAACAGCCCAACTGAAGAAGCGATACATCCCCTTTAAGGCTATGTCTACACAGCAATTGTAAAATACCCTCAGATGCTGTTATATAATCCAACCAGTATTTAACAATCGTTTTTAGTTTTTTAACATTGCTGTTTTCACGTGAAATACAACAGATTACAGAACATGTTCTAAATTTATTGAACAAATTTCGGATCTGAAATCCGACCTCAGAAAATCCGAGCTGTGTAGACTACAGCTCGGATTTTCTATTGAAGTCTATGGGGTTGATTAACAGTCGATTTTTGCAGATTATAAATAATGAATCCAACAGTAAACCAGTTATGGGTAGACATAGCCTCAAGCGTTACTGAGGTTTTCTTCTTGACAGATTGTTCTGTGGTACAACACTTTAGTTATTTAGTTAACTACATGAGTAGTCGGGATGTAAAGTGAACAGGTGGACGTAGATGATGCATTCTCAGCAGTACAGTGTGCAGCTATCAGTGTAACCCTAGAAGCAGGAGATTGAACAAACAATATTTCACTTTTTTAAGAGCAGGAAATGAGTGTGGGGCAAACAACTTCTGCTAAGCAGCTGTTGCTTTAACCCTTGTCTACCTAAGAGTTATCATTTAAGGATCACGTGGCTGCTTTATGGCTTCTTAACATGAAAGGAAGACAAGGAGGAAATTCAGCAGTGCACCTATCATTAGAACATACAGTAGGTGCCTTACATTAACACATTGACAGATTAGGCCTGAAAAAACGTATACAAATATAAAGGGGAACAGCTGCTTATTGTCAGAAATCTGAGCACTTTTTTTCTTTTTTTACTTATAGTTAGGGAATTAAATAAGTGAAAGGACTGGCTGCTATTTGTAACTAATTTATAATGGCTATTGTCATTTGTGTCTTGAGGAGGCAGTGTTTTATTTTCTTAGTTTTTTAATACTTAAATGGGTTGTCTCACTACATTGATTCATCTTACCTCTGTCCTGT
Organism: Phyllomedusa bahiana; assembly: GCA_025379985.1. Lineage (NCBI taxonomy): Eukaryota > Metazoa > Chordata > Amphibia > Anura > Hylidae > Phyllomedusa > Phyllomedusa bahiana. The sequence continues at coordinate 10,499 of JAODAL010020419.1, forward strand.
TTTCTTGGTTTCATTCAGGGGTGTGCTTACTGGCTTTTACTAGACTGCAGTAGAAGCCAGGTCTGTAGCTATAGCAACCAGTGTTGGCAGCCTATCAGGAGAGATCAAACAGGTCTGTAGCTCTAGTGACCTGAGGAGCTGATGCAGTCCATACAGGAGGGGATATCTAGGATAGAATAGGTAGGACACAGTTAATAGACACATATTGCAAAGGGACTTGTTTTTGCAAGACCTTTAACATAAAAAGCAATTGTTGTAGTGAGACAACCCCTTTAAGCTTTTTTTTTTATGGGACTGCTTGATTGCTAGTATAATACATTGCAAAACTTATCTACCTCGGTTTTCATCATTCCTGTGCTGACCTGCTGGACTTTATCTATTGCAAAACTTTTGTATTGTAGTGCATTATGCCTGCCAGCATAATGCCGTTTGAACGTGGTCACAGACCAGTGCAAGTTATCTCTGGTCTGCTTTGTTACTCTGTTAGCCTAGGTCTAAATGCCATTGGACAAAAAACTCACTGAATACAAAATCCTAAAACCCTTCATAATACAGTTTTTTTTGTCAAGTGCATATCAGAAACCGCTGAAAAAAACGACCTTTTTGGGGTGTTTTGCATTTTTTGGTGTCTTTTTTGCTGCATTTTTTTCAGAAATGCACAGCATTAATTGCTGGGAGACTACAGAACGTTTTTACTATTAAAGGGGTTTTGCCACGATGTAATGTTGACGCGGGATCCTCCAAAATGGGTATTTAATCACTTTTCTAAATGTATGTGATTACAAAAAGTGAAGCCTCTGAGAGCTACAGCATTGCTCAGTCCCCCTTAGTTACCTGAAAGTTTGCATTAGACACGACCAGGAGAGCTGACAGAGCTGATCTGGCCGCGCTTTCGTGAAACACTTCTTATCTGATGACACCGAAAATTAATGAGCTTTCAAGGGGCTGTGGAGAAAGTGCAGTGTATGAGCCTTTGTCTGCTGTATAGATAATCCACTGTTGTAATGTTATTATTTGAGTTAAGTTTTGAGATGCTCCTTTATTCCTCACTCCTTGCTCACCCCCCCCTCTCACCCCTGCAGCGTTCATAACTCAGCATGATTTGTTTATATTCTACTCTGTGCTGATACGGAGGTAAGTAACTCGCGTCCTGGCAAAACCCCTTTAAAGTCTATGGGATGTGTTTTCAGTCGTTTTTTCAGCAGTTTTACAAAACGAAAAATGCTGAAAAAAACGACCGAAAATGTGCACAGTGGAGACATAGCCTGACACTTGTGCAGATTTCATATATCACAAAGGGGTTATTTTGCTTGATGAATGGCACTGTCTACCTGAAATGTTGCCAAGTAATTCACTTTTATACTTGGATAAAAGAATATTTAAGTGGAGTGGAGCGCAGTAGTATTTTCGGTGATAAATTGTCACTGTAATGTTGACAGGCATTATTTTAGGTAGTAGCTGCAGGAAGTGGGCTAAGATGGCAGACCTGGGACCTCTATCAGACTCTCGGGGCCGTAACACAAAGGCAGTACCTGTGGAATTGTTATGTATGTATTCATTATACAGAGACAAGTATATTGATGTATACACAGTTGAATCACATTACTATGACCAACGGCTAATTTCCATAGTAACTCCTTTGTGCAGCATGGACAGCAGCTAGACAGACAGGCTGGGAGTGTGTCAGTAAGGTCCTGGTAGGTCGTCACAGGTATCTGGAGCCATGCTGACTGCAGTACATCCCACAGCTGCTGTACGGATCACGGGGGAGGATCTATAGAACGAAGACGACAAATGAGGTAATTCAGCAGATGCTCAATTGGGTTCAAGTCTGCCAGACTAGTAGTTGGGAGTCTTGGTCATGCTCTTTTAGCCTATGTCAGATATTTCTAGCCACGTAACATGTTGTATTGTTTTTCTGGAAGATCCCATCCATCTTGGAAGACAGTCAGTATGTAATGGTTATATATAATCTGCAAAAAATTGTTTCATACCCAAATAGTTTCACACCCTTACCACATATATTAGTGGGCTGCGAAAATACCACAAAAACATTCCCCAGACCATAATGCTGCCACCACCAACTTGTCTTCCTCCAGCAATGGTTGTAGGGTGTTTGTTTTCCAATATTTGTTGCCTGACACACCAACCTCTATCCATTTGTTGAAGCAGAAAATGTAACTAATCAGAGAAGGCAACCATTTGGCAATTAGTGGACATCAAATGATGATACTGCTGTTTAACCCCTTAAGCCAAACGCCTGAATAGTAGTTAATGACCAGAAGATTTGTTTTTAGTTTTTGCTTCCTTGCGTTTCAACAGTTGTAACTTTTTTATTTTTTCAATGACACAGTTGTATGAGGCCTTATTTTATTCAGGACAAGTTGTACTTTTTGGGGGAATATTTTAAGTTCATTTATAAATTATTTCAGAATTTTTTTCAAATTTTTCCATTTTTTTTGCATTTTTTTTCAATTCTTTTTTACACCATTCACATTTCACACTTAACTTGTTAGATTCATTCTAGAGGTTATTACGGTCATGTGGATACCTAATATGTGTATTTTTTTTGTGTGTGTGTAATGTATGCACAATTATTTTTTATTAAATATTTATTTTTATTTTATTTTTTCTACACTTTATTTTTTTACACTTAGTAATGCATTAGCATATTCATACATAATAATACATTGTAATCTGTGTCAGTTTGATACAGGCTGCGATCAGGGCAGCACGCAGTCTGCCCTGATTGCTTGCTTCTTACACAGACAGCCCTGGGGCCAATCTAGGTCCCCAGGGCTGACTGTGCAGCCGTTCCCCGGGCTTTGTCGGGTCACTGGAGTCCTGATCACCCGACAGAGCAGGGGAAAGCCCTTTCTGCTGCTGTCACTGACCGCGGCAATCAAAGGGTTAAGCGCCGAGGAGAGGTTTCCAGAGGCTACGCTGGGAACAGGGATGTGTAGTACAGCCCTGTTTTCAGCGCTGCTATGGCGCCAGAAGCCACAAACCCCGATGTCTGCAGCAACATCAAAAGACGTCGCTGCAGATGAATGACCTGAAATGCCTGCTTCCAAAAGACGAAGGGCGGTCGTTAACGGGTTAAAACTGAAGCCTTTTGTTCCAAAGTAACTTTGTTAGCAGAGGAGCAGTGACCCTCCTTTTACTGTGGAGCACCATACATGGTAGGGTTCGCTGAACATTTGTTTTAGACACGTCTGGTAGACCACTGGTTCATTTTGGTGGTGAGCTGCTCCACTGTAGTGTATGGGTTCACCCTCGGGCACCTTAGTAGTTGACGTTCACCTCACATCAATGGCACGTGGTACTCCACAATTTCTATGCCGCTTTTTCGCGATGATGCCACACGATACACTTTCACCACAGCAGCACTCGAACATTAACAAACTGCACAGTTTCAGAAATATTGCACCCTTGACCTTAAAGGCAGTAATCATCCCTGTTTACAGCTCTGATATAGCGTCCCTTTTTATCCATGACAGCATCAAGGGATATTTGTGCAAACAGCTTTATGTAAATACATAATGTAAGCAATGAAAAGGTATATTCTGTCGAAAGTTATTTAAGGACAATGTAAAAAGCAGGATGTGCTAAATCTATTTTAAGTAGATCTAGAACATAATTGTTGTGCAGTAAAATTGGAGCGTTGTTACTATTTCAGGTCCTGCAGTCTGTTAGTTTGTGACATCCTGATTTCCTATCCAGTGAAGCATCCCATGTTTAGATTTGCCTGCACTTTGCACATCATGCTCTGTGTATCTGTAATTCACTCTGACTTCACTGAATGGCCTAGAGCTGACTAATCATTGAAGAAAAAAAACAGGCATGCATCGGAAGTAGAGTGGATATGGGGTTTATGCTTTTTTTGCTTGCAGATAAACATACCCTTCCTTCTGAAAGGTATACGCGTCTTTCCTGTTCATTGCAAAACACTTTTCTTTTGCTTTTTATTTGACTCGGAGATGAGCAATACTTTAAAATCTCACATAACAAATGATTTTTTAAAAATTGGTCTTAAAGGGGTTTTCCCACAATCATCAGTATTTGCACAAAGCTCAGTATTCTACTAAGTAATGGAAACCAATGCAAAAATAATCTTGAACTGGTGGTTTTTTCGATTTGTTTTTATCTCTTTAAATCCATGTGTGAAGTCTATATTGTAGTAAGAGTTAACTGGGCAAATACCTCTTGCCCATACCATGTGACCACTGGGAATCTACAGTTTCCAGAAGCACACAACTAGAATTATGACCAGAATTATAAATATGCACGCATCATCTTAATTTTAAAAATTTTTTTTATTGGTAATTCTTGGTGAATTGCTACTTATTCAATAGAGGTCTGAAGAGATTGCAGTGACACAGCAGTCTGTAGCACATCATACTAAAAGAAGGTGACAGCCAGCAAGCAGAGACACACTGAGGTCTTCTCTGCACCTATTGGCCTTGTGCTGAAGACAGGGGAACCACACATTTGTGGTTTCCCTGAGCAGAGAGAGTCAAGCCAGCAAATGCTTAGGGAAGAATGAAAACTTGAACATTACATGCTCAACCACTGAGCTAAGAACCACTACATGATGGCTCCAGGAGCAATGCAAATAAATGGAGGTTTGGGATGGATTTGTAACGGAAGTCAGGAATGGTACAATTTGGTAATGCACCTTATCTTCCAGACAGTAATAATTTAAAACATAAAAACCTCTGAACCACCAATATCATCGTGAAAATACCATCTTTTAAAGAGATGTTCTAACATTAATAAGATTCTTTGACGTTTCCTTAAAGGGGTTCTCCGGGAAAAGAAGAAAACTACATACATAAACTACATGTCGTAATGAAAAATATCCTAAATGCCTTTAATTAGAAAAGTAGTCTACTTGTTTTGTCTAGGGGATAATCATTATAGAAGAACAAAATGGCCGCCTGGCTGCTTCCTCAGCAGAAACCTGTCCTACAGGAAGTAGGACAGACTTGGAGTTACTTCCTGGTTGGCTGACTGGCATCACTGATCATGTACTGTGCTCAGTCAGTCTGACAGACTGGTATGAGGGACGGCTCTGCAGAGTAGAATGGAGATTGAGGGCTGTATACACACATATATGTTTGGTGTGAATATAGTATATAGAATCTACAGCTCAGCTGGGAGGAATCAGGCTATTGTGGGACATGTAGTTCTCAGAGGGCGCGCCAAGCAACTATAGCTCCACCCACTAGCCCAGTCAGGAGAAAGATCCAAGGTGGTGACATTATGCCATAGAACAGCATCTATAAGTAGTTCACACACTGGATTGTGACAGATAGTAACTGCTTATCTACAGTATTACTGTACTATATGTTCTTATTTTTTTGGGCTTCTCAGACAACCCCTTTAAGTAGAAAAACAATAAACTGTGTAATATATTTTCTCCGAAAGGACTGTTCAGACGACTGACATTTAAAATGCATCTATAGGAAACACCACAAACTTCTGATCTACAGCACTGTTTCTCTGAGTCATCCTAGAATTGATTACACACGGTTGTCATGAATATCAGTCATCAGAATACCCTTAGGGGCCGTTCACACGGCTTATTTCGCCGCGGATTGGCGCCATACTGCGCGCCGATTCGCGCTGCAGTACGGCGCCAATCCCTCGCAGTAATTACGGTAATCCATGCTCTCATAGAGAACAGTGGATTCCGTCGCTCCTACCGTCGTGAATCCGCGGGCGGGGGAGAAAGTGACATGCACATTATCCAGGGCTTTCGCGCCGTGATAATGCAAGTTATGGGGCCAGCGGGCCCGCCCCGCCCCCCCCCGCACCCGACCCTTATTCAAACCGGAATTGCGAGCGCAATCCGGCTCGCAATTCCGGCTTGAATAAGCCGTGTGAACCGGGGCTTAGGGTGCGTTCACATGTTTTAGCCGACCTGTATTTGTCCTGTTATGCGGCCATCCCCCGGTCCCCCCCTCCTCCTTCCCCGCTTCACATTCACAAGCACAGATTCCGTCCGAAAACCGTTCGGAAGATTGTGCTTGTTGAATGTTTTGCGGCCGGACCGCGGGTGGAAAAACCGCCGGACGGAAAACCCGTGCAGTGGGGACTGTTGCACAGGTTTTCCATAGAGCACAATTGTGTTCATTTTCGGCCGGTTTTTCAGGCGGTCCCCAAAACCGCCTGAAAAATCGGCCGAAAACCCGTGCAGTGGGGACATGTCCTTAAAATTGTAAACTTCAACAAATAAAATAGGGTTCCAAATGTATCCTTTATTAAAGAGGTTTTCTACCTAGATTTATTTTAATAACATATTATTGCTGCCTTAGTAAAGTAGAAAAAAAAAGACTTTTGTAGTCGCCCCCGTTCAAGCGATGCTGGTGCTTTCTCCAGGTCGTCTGTTGACGTCCTGGTCCTTCCAGGTGGGTAGTCATCACTACAGGTGCTGATTGGCCCGGCGGTCACATGACATTGCCTAACACCACCATTCAGGAAATGTCATGGGACTGTTGTAGCTAATCAGCAGCTGCAGTGGTAACACTAGGACCGCCAGGACTTGAATGTCATTAGAAGACCTGGGAAGCATCACTGGAAGGGGGGTGACTACAAAGGTAGGTTTTTTGGGTTTATTTTTTAATGTACTACAGCAGCATCAATTCTTATAAAACTAGGTGGTAACCCCTTTAAAGGTGTTTTCTTACTACATCGATTCATCTCACCTCAGTCCTGTTTTCTTGGTTTCATTTTGAATTCAGGCGCGTATTTACTGGCTTCTACTAGGCTGTAGTAGAAGCCAGGTCTGTAGCTATAGCAACCAGTGCTGGCAGCCTATCAGGAGAGATTGAACAGGACTGTAGCTATAGCGACCTGAGGAGCTAATGCAGCTCATACTCAAGGGGATATCTCAGAATAGGAAGGACACTGTTAATGGATATATATTGCAAAATGACTTGTTTTTGCAAGACCTTTAACATAAAAAGCAATCCTTGTAGTGAGACAACCCCTTTAAGGTTTATTTAAAAAATGCTGCTGCAGTTTTTAATGCAGTTTTTTTTAAAGCTAAAGCCAGAAGTGGATTTGAACGGAGTGGCTGGTTCTTTTTTGCGGACTCCAGGTCTGGGTTTGGCTCTCCGACCTGCTTGAAATACTGTGGTGTTGTTTTTCCAAAAAACATTGAGTCTGAACCCACTTTAAATGCTGAGACTGTCTTCCTTTAGTAGATGTTAGTAGCAAAAGAGTATAAAATAACTTTGTTTTTTTTTTTGTTTTGTTTTTTACAAAGGCCATCGATAGAGCTATTCATTTCCATATGGATCAGCCAAATGAACAGTATAGTATAGGGTCATTTTTAGTGCATTCCTATTCTAAATGAGGTGTTCTTCCCTACATAAAATAAATAAAAAATTAAATCTATAAAGTCATTTCAATATTGTAAAATAATGTTGTGATAGAATATGTAGTACATGCATAGCAAGTTTTGTAACCTACAAGTCAATGAGGAATTGGCATTTTTGTGACCTACATCAGTTCTATACTGTAATATCATCATCTATAGCTGAAGGCTACTGTGTGCCTGTCACTGAACAGCAGCAGTAGTGTATTGCTGAGCATTGGGAATGTCAGATTGATTACATCTAGTTTATAGCTAGATTGCTACTTACATATTTATTTTAGGGGCTGGAGGGGTGATCAGATGTATTTTTGTGGTTTTCTAGTCACAAACCAATTCTCTTTGCTTTTATCTTCTGGTTGTCTAATTGTCTAATTACATACTTTTTCACTGTTTTACAAGAGGCACTCTTTCCCCAACTGTTGATGTTTTACACAGCAATGTCACATTATTATGACCACTTCTACTTTTGAAATCTGGAGCATGCAACTCATAAAGGAATTCATATGTTGTGAGCTGGCTTGGTGGGTATTTAAGGTGTGCGATAAGCTGTCTGTACACATATATTGTAATGCAAAATGGCAATACGAGATGATATTGGCTTTCTGGCCAAGAGCGACTATTTCTGAAACTGTGTAGCTTGTGAAGTGTTTGCATGTTGCTGTGGTGAAAGTCTATTGTGCGTGCATAAATGGCACTACTGCCAACAAGTGACATGGAAACTGCAGAGAACCATGTGCCATTGAATGTCGGCTACAAAGTAGCATGAGGGCAGACCAATGCGCAAAAGTGAAGCAGCTAGTCGCCAGAATGAACCAATGAGCTAGCAGATGTGTCTATGACAGTTCAGCAGAACCTACTTCTCTACAGATAAGTTTTCACTGCACCTCTTTAAAAAAGTTGCATCAGCAGAAAAGGCTACAATTTTCAGGGCAGTATTGGACTTCGAGCTCTGTTGATTGGCAAAAGGTTTCCTTCTCCAATGAGTCTTTTGCTTCATTGAACAGATTAACCTTGTTTTGTCAGATGAGAAACATAAGAAAACAAACACCCTGCAACCATTGCTGGAAAAACACAAGCTGGTAGTGGCCGTGTTATTTAGTAGTGGTGTTGTAAACGTTCCCATTTCACATTGACAGGGTATCCCTTTGTCCCTCTAACCACCAACATGTCTCACAATCTCAGTGTTTCTCTTCTTTTTTTTTGTAAACATAATTTTTATTAAATTTTACAATAACCCAAAAAAAATAAAAGGGGGCCCGGTTTACAAACCGGCCGTACCCCAGGGGCCCTACGCCGGGGGGGGGGGACGGCTTTTCTCCGCGATGAGTGGGAGAACAGCCTCTTTTCCCTCCCATTGAGATGCACATGTTCCGTCCGGAAACCGGATGGAAGATGTGATGTTCAATGTTTTGTCGCCGGTCCCCCGGCGACAAAACCGCTGGCAGAAAACCCTGCAGTGGGGACTGAAAGCACGGGTTTTCCATGACACAATTGTGCTCATTTTCGGCCGGTTTTACAGACGGTCTGAAAAACCGCAAACCGGCTGAAAAACCGGCCGAAAACCCGTGCCGTGGGGACATGCCCTAACTGTCCATTAGATGAGATACTACTCGACACACAAAGAAATAATATAAGGCATCATTACTACAGATAAGAAAAGTACTAAGCAATGAAAGTACAAAATAGCACTAATGACATACTTTGGCATCATAATATAAGGAGAAGCAAAAGACGTCTCCATCTTCACTAAGAAAGAAAAAAAAAAATAATAAAAAAGTAAACCCCCCCCCAAAAAAAAACCAAAACAACACAGAACAGTGGTACCCATACGCAGTTATGTATAAGAGACATAATCACATTCACCTATGTAATAAAGTAAGGTCTGGAATAAAAGGTGAAAAAAAATCCTGTGCTGATACAATGCTGTGAGATCGTCACACGGCACCTGCCCCATAACACCCGAGGAAGTGAAATAGATAGAGGACAAATTCACCCCCAACTCTGACGCACAGTTACCAAGGGAGTATCCAGGCACGGTGTCAGGATATGGCTGATATAAAGCGCCCATGTTACGGGATACAGACATCCAAAGCCTCAAGAGTGCCCGCTAGTCGAGAGGAGAGATACCAGGAGGTGTAAACAAAAGGCTGAATGGTTTCCTTGATCTCCTGGGGGGTGTAAAAGTTACCTATGAACTCCTGCCATTTCTTGAAAAATTTAGAGCATTGGGTTTCCTTAGTCCTGATGATGTCGATTCTGTCCATTTCCAGATGATGTTTTACCTCCTGGATCACTTCCTGTATTGTTGGGACGGTTGGTTCCATTTGGCCAGGAGGCTTCTTTTAGCTGCTAATAAAAATATATGCAGAATTGAGTGGTTCCTAAAATGTTGTGGTAAATTATGGAACAGGAGCTGTGTTGGTTCTAAAGTTAAATGACACTGAAACTTAAGATTAAAAGTTTGTATGACTGTCTCCCAGAACTTCTTAGTTTCCACACAGGTCCATATACTATGGACAAAATCTGTGTGGGGGGTGCCACACTTAGGGCAGGACGTCAAACGGTCTGGACAAGCTGGATGGGGGGAAATTTTAAAGCCGTAAATTGCGGAGTGTTTCTCTTCTTTAGTAAATAGAAATTACCTCAGGACTATTTTATACTTTCCATTTAATGCAATTACAGTATTTATTTCATTCACATAAAGCCCATCTCTAGCCAAAGACCATGACTGTGTGTACGACATAAATGCAGTGTTAAAGGGGTTGCCCAACAAAGAAAAATATTCTCCAATGGGGTCAGAGTGCGTAAAAATAAAAAAAAGTCAAACATACTCACAGTAAAGGCTATGTCTACACAGCACTGGTTATTGATCGAATCAATGGCGGATTCAGTATTTAGAAGCCGCTGAAGGTCTGTAACTAGCGCTGTGTAGACCTCAATAGAAAATCCGAGCTGTAGTCTTCACAGCACAGATTTTTTACTGTGGATTTCTAAACCTCTGGCTGGCCGTCGGGGGAGAGAACACTTTCCCTTCGGATTCCTGTAGCCTCAATGCACGGGGCCGGCGGAAAATCTGATCGTGCTTTTTTGTGCAAGAACTGCGCCAAAAGACGCAGTGCAGCGAAGTTATAATACCATCAGATTTCCAACGGTATTTTAACTAAACTGTGAAGACATAGCCTAAGTGGGCTACTGCTGCTCTGCTGCTTCTTGGAGATCTGCTCCTCTTCACATCTGGGTTCTTGCCCTGACACAGTGGAGAGGCTCGCGTTCCATTGATTTAACTATGGAAAGTTACAAATTAATATTTTTAGATAGAAAAGTCAATCTTGACTTATTTTATAAAACATCTCCATACGTAACAGAACTTTAGTGTTTTTTTTTCCTTTGCCTCTTTACAAAACATTTGGCTGTAAACATTCACCATAGGGAGAGTTTAGTAAAAATACAAAAAATGGAATTATTAAATTCTATGGCAGTGGTTTAGTCTACCTCCAATGAACTCTCCCTGGTGAGAGTGAATGTGGCAGACAGGTATCCAATTGTGCTTTCAGAATAGAAGCTGTATTTTTAGAGGACCTGTGGTCTCTCCTGACATGTCTATTCTAGTAATTCAATGTATTCCCCTTAACATAACTATTCTGGTGCATTTTATAATTCTTCATTGTTCTGTTCTTCCGTTATTCCTCCTAGAATTTCTGAATAAATGGACAACTTGGTGTTATCTTGTCAAAGGGGTGTTTCTTTATACAGTTTGATACGGTCAGGACTGATTGAACAATGTCAGATGTGTAGTGAGTCATTCCCAATTATTAAGACCCAGTTGTCAGTTTATTCATAAATTTATAGGAGGAATCAGAGAAATGGCAAAATACAGAGTTTTAAGAAAAGATTTTCCAGCATCATTATGTTATGGGGAATGTGTGTTTTTCATGTTAGTAGAGCTGACACATCATCTTTAAGTAACAGCAAAGTACACATCAATTAATTAGAACAATACCTACTTTGCATTAAGTAAGACTTATTTTTACGTCAAATGAAAAATGTTAAGTGAGCAAAACACCCGGATAAGCTCTGTTCATATTTGCTCACCAAAAATCCTATTGCCTCTTGTTACCATTGACTTCTTATTAAAACTCTGAATCCTGTTCTTTAATAGAACAGAAAAAAGGTGTGCCTGTCCTGATGCAAACTGTTGACTTTTTCATGGCTTAATAGAATGCAAAATATGTAATGGGAACTGTACCTTACTCGAGGAGGCAATTAATAAACAGGGTATCGTTAATGGGAAGTTTTGGCAAACCATATATCACAGAAACATCAGGTACATATATATATACATACATTATATGAAAAATTACAGAAAAAAAGCAAATATCCCTTAAAACATAATGTTTATTAAGATCTAATAATAAAACCCCAATTCACAATGTAGTATGAGTCACAACAAATCTTTATCACTCACTCAACCATTGTCCTGAAGGGGTATGTGGGTGTGGGTGTGCTGTCCACACTTGAACAGCAATGACAGTTGTTCAATGTTATATCCATTTAATAGAGTTAACAGCAAAGGAAATGTAAGGTATTCTAATCCCAAAAAATGGATACAGACCAATGATTGGTTTGGGAGCAGTAATACTATCCCTGATCGTATCCCTAATGATTATCCTCCGCAGGAAACCTGCCCTGAAAGGGGCATCCCCACCAATTAGCTCTGAAACTCCCCACATAGACCATATAAAAACTTACTAAAGCCCAAACACATTTCCACTTCTTAATCTCATCAGTGGGCAAATAAAGCAAAGTTATAACACAAAAATTAACACAAAAATAAAGTGCAAGTATACAGGAATGTATAATTCTTGAGTGAGGATGTATAACCCTATCTTCAGTAGCAGTGAGCCGGTTTAAAAAATGCACCATCGGGAAAGACCTCCCATATGGGTGGGATCCCAAACCGGAAGTTACTGGGGTAAACACTGACCCATATTAAGCCAATGTACAAGATGTGATCCACATGAGATCTTTACATCCCCTGTGTGATTTAAGACTAGAACGGAATGCCGGTACCAGCTAAACATACAGAGAAGACATGCCTGTGATTGAAGATTTGAATTTGGAAAGTATCCGACCAGAAGTGCATGCGTGTGGAACACATCAGCTAGAAATTGGCTTCATTGGCGGTGATGTTCCGGAACTGGAAGTGACGTGCTCCGAGAATCCATATGTTTCATACTGGAACAGAAACACCTCCCAGAACCAGAAATTATTTTCTCAAGCGATCTGTGCGTCTCAACAGCAAATTTGTCAGGACAAAAGTACCAATCACACCAGTACAAATCTCCGGGGCATATCTGTAAAGAAAAAAGAAATTCCCCTTTACACACATAATAGGTATATCTACCAAATGAATGTTTCACAATCCCCTAATTAATGTTTCATAGTTCCTAATACATGTACCTCATGTACGTGTGATGCTAAAGAGGTATATCGACAATTCTTGATGTCATTGATATGTTCAGTCCTACGGCAAAGTTTCTGAATGGTTTTCAAGTGCAAGTCGTCAAATATATGACCCCTTCACTTTTCCAATTAATAAAGTCACAAATCCCATACTCTTGGCCACTTAGTGCACTTTTGAAGGTCTTAGTCACAGTTATGTATTGACAAAATTTACAAAAACGGGAGCTTATCCTGCAAATAAAAATCCCTGGCACAGTTCCATCGCTAGAGATGTAATGACTGATGGTTGTGCGGTGAGTTCTGTAAAAAGAGGTATGGCCTGAAAAAGTGGGGATGAGCTCTGGAAAATGGGGGTAGCAAACTTCGTGACAGCCCTGTGCGACAAAAGTTTAAGCTACGCCACTGCTTCCAACCTCAGTCTCAGTGCCTACCCTCTGTTTTATTCTTTATCTTAAAGGTCTTTGGAGGGGCTACAAACGCTGCCCTGGAAAGAGTCAAACTCCTTTGGTGACCTGATCCTCTGAGTTGGACACAGAACTATTTCCTGGATGTCAAGATACACAGATTTACTGAGCTTTTGTTCCTTCCACTTGGCACTAGCACTGGGCAATGTGGGAAACAAACAACCTTATGGATGATTCTGTATTTGAATCTTTATTTTATTTTTTGTGGTTCTTTTTTGCAGTAATAGCTGTCATTTTTATTTGTACAATTTTGGGTACATGTGACTTTTTTGGGATCACTTTTTATTCCATTTTGTGGGAGGCCATAAAACCAATAAACAGAACTTCTGATATTGTTTTTACCATGTTTTATAACCTGTATTGTTATGGATACAACAATACAAATTATGCCTAGATTGTTTTTTAAACTCTTCTAATTTTTTTCCATTATTAATATAGGGCTTGATGAGGGGAAAAGAGCACATTTATGTTTGCTTAAAATGTTTTTAATTTGTCTAAAAGGTTTTTTCTTTTTTCCCCTTTTTAAGTTAGAGCAGGGTATGTGAATATTTAATATCTTGATCACTTGTATAATATACTGCAATAGTTTGGTATTGCAGTATATTATGCATGTCACTTTATTTTATTAATGCCTTGCCAGGGCTTAATAAGCCATTGTACATGGTAGACCTGAGGGTCATGGATGGCAAACAGATCAGAACCAAGTGATAGCAGTACTGGGGGGATGAGTGGGTACCGAAGCAGGCTTCTCACTCAGCCATTTAGATGCAGTGGCTGTTGACTGTGGTGTCTAACAGATTAAGGAGGATATGTATCAAAATTGTCTAGGTGTAAGACTTTCTTTGTTGTCTTTAGCAACCAATTAGAGTTCCCCTTTCATGTTTTTCGGGCCATCATAGTTGAAATGAATTAGAAAGAGTTCTTATTGTTTGCTAAGGGCAACAAAGATAGTCTAAGCCTTAGATAGTTTTCATACATGATGCCCTAAGTGGCCAAAAGCTATTGGTGATTCCAGCCACTGTGGCAAGTTATTTACTATGTTTACAGCTGATACCTGGTACCAATGGCATGTGCTGAACACCATGTTTGTGAAAAGATCTGTCTGACTGCCACATACATGTTTTCTTAATTTTAATATTGTTAATTATTCTGTTAAAATAATTGCCTTTTTTTAAGTGATCATCTTAAAGGTTAACAGTTGTGTACTGAAACGTTTCACAAAACAAAAATGCCTAGCTACGGCAAAAGTTATTTTCGTTAAGTCGTTAAGATTTGCATTAAATTTTCTGGGTTTAAAAAGGAAGATTGAAAAATAAACATATACAGGCAGAGACATGACAATTTATGAAGTGTTACTTTTTATTTATAGCTAGAAAAGGTGTGCAGTGGGTTCCTACAATGCTTGTAACTGGATTTAGAGCTTGTGAGATAATAAGTGCTTGACCTTCTCTATCAACATCCCCCATGTTATGAAGGAAAGGACCTGCATGAATTGAAGAGGCTAGGTAGAATAACATGTTAACCCTTCTGGGATCAAGCCTTTCAATACCTTAATGTTCACATAAACATTTTATCTTTTGTAACAGTACATTCAAGGGTGAATATTTTTATTTTTGGATCTTTAACCATTTTTTTTTCTTTTTCAATTCAATTGAATTTACATTTTTTACCAAGACATTTTAATGTATTTTCTTTTGACCTTTTAAGAACCTGCCCATTTTTTGGCATATTTTTCTGCAGCATGGGTTGTATTTTTTAATCGTACAGTGTAATGCACTGCTCTGTTTTGTGTTTCAATTATACAATTTTTTTTAGAGGGGCTAGTTTTTACATAATTCATTGTGTGATAAAAATAACATGTTAAACTATGCGGGATGTGTTGATTCCAAATCTACACTACTCACAAAAAGTTAGGGATATTTGGCTTTTGGTTGAAATTTAAGGATGAATATTAAATTTTGAATTTTTTTTTAAAAAATTGAATAAAAGAGACCTCTCTTAAATTTAGAGAATAACTGTCAACTGTTCAGTTGTTTCAGTCTTTTTGCACAACTTGCTCACCTCTAACAAGAAGCTAAATGGAAAAAATCACAACAGGTGTTTGATCCCCGAATCACCCCAAAAAATTAGGGGATCAATTAGAATTTGGTTTTAAACAGTCCTCCTCATCATGCTGCTCACATTTTGACATCATGAGAACAAGACACCAACTTGCGAGGCTTCAAGCAGGATGTTCTCATACCAAAGTGGCCACTGAGCTTAGAGTATCTTTAGAGTGTTTCTACAGTTGTAAAAAGAGTATACAGAGAGGCTGGAAGAGTCTAGACAGCATCGACTAAGATATGGTAAGTGGATCGATCTTTTGGCTGCTCAGCACAGATACTGATGACCACTGTATTGCAAATATGCCACTGCAGGAAGGATGATGAATGCCACCAACTCCAGGCACGTTGAAAGGGGAGTTTGATCGCTAGTGTAAGATCATTGTCTCAGATTATGGGGGACAGAAAAATTAAGCCATTTTGTAATATGGGTTGCTATTACCTGCTGTACACTGTGGTTTAGCAGATAGTGAGCTTTTCTGTAATCTGTTATTCTGTTTCTGCTGTGTTGTTGGGACATCGGCCCTACACTGTGCGTATCAGCTTAGACACGCCTCACTGTACATGTGATTGGCTGGCTGACACTTTCCATTAAGATAGATAGTTGGGATACGCCCCAGACAGTAGCCCTGACCAGTACCCCTGCACTGTAATTGGCTGCCTGCACACTTTGTGATTTACTCCCCTGCTGAAGCTGTTAAAAGTTGATAGTGAACCTCATGAGGTCTGCTGGCTGTAAACTATCTACCAGTCTAGGGTGAATGATCTGGGCAATTACTGCTTGTTTAAGTCACAGATCCCCATATAACACAGTATTTTAGAGTCTCCTGCCTGTTATCAGGGGGAGAGAAAGGTAGGAGGGCAGTGTGCATTGCTCCGTATAAGACAGTCTGCTGTCTGGTAACAGGAGGAGGGGAGGGGCAGTGTACACTCCTCACATGTCTCATCTAGTTTTTTTCAGGCTGACTTATAATGCATATACCACAGGTCATACAGTCTCCTGTTGGTAACAGAAGGGGGAGTGAGGTGGGGGCAGTGTACACTCCTCCACATGTCTCATCAGCTCAGGTGGTGTTATATTCTGATATAGCATACAGATGTATCATGGAGCTTGGTGCTAGCCTGCCAGAGTCATAAGGAAGCATAAAGGAGGTACAGAGCTGTTATATCCAGATCAACCTTCTGCATCCCCTGCTTCATACAAAATGATGGATGTCACAGTTCTTCAGTGAAGGGGTGGACACGCGCTCTGCTGAGAGGAGAGAACTCGCCATGTGATATCAAATTCATTTCTCAGAGAACTTAGTGTGAGAGCACGAACAGTTCAAACGATACAACCCCTTTAAGGGAGGTGAGAGGCTCCTAAGTGTCACGTCACACCATTCTTAACCGTTTACATCAGCATGGTCTGCATGCTTGTCAAACATCTGTTGTGATTTTTTGCCATTAAGTTCCTTGTTAGAGATCGGTAAGTTGTGCAAAAAGTTACGAAACAATTGATTAGTTGGAAGATTGTGAATTCAAAAGTTTATGGGATTCGCCACAAGGCATTTCTGCTGTTTATTCAGCTTCAGATTTTTTGTGTGTTCAAAAAGGGAGTCGTATGTGTAATTTGTGTTCGAACTGCATTATATATGGATGATATGCCTACGCCAGGAGCAGGCTAGGAAATCACTCATTGCCTTTTCCCCCCGACAGAAGTGTTGCTCTACGTCTAGTGTTTAAGACATAAAAGGTCTGTCATGTAAAAGAGAGTGTATGTGAGTCGCTACCAATGTAGCTGAACGGTTAGCACTTCTGCCTCCCAACATAGGGATTCTAGGCTCAAGTCCCTGCAAGAGCCAAATGTCGATTTTTTTTTTTTTTTTTTCTCAATGCACATACCTAATTGAGGTTTCTCTTTTATTTTTATTCATTTGCACTGTATGACTAATTACTAAGGAGTACAGAGGACAGGAGTAGAATGACAGCACCTAGTGTTGAACACTAGCTCAGCAGTGAGTGAGTGTGTGTGATTGCTAAGCAGGGAATAGACTGACAGTAGCTGCCTAGGGGAGAGGTGATGTCTGAGAATGTGCGGCCCGAACTGAGGAGCTCTCGTCCCTTGTCGTATCCCCTAGAGACAAGGTGTAGACTATGGATCACTAAGGGAGCAGCTAAAACAAAAATGGTGTAGAATTTTTAATAATGATGAATGATGAAAATGTTTATTATTTCATTTGCAAGCATCCCACGTCAATTTTACTTTGTGGCAAAACCCCTTTAAGAAAATGTATATATTATATATAACCCCTTTAAGAAAAGTATATTCCCACAAGTGAAATACCTTAAATATATTAGATCGAAATATACTGTATTGTAAGTCACTGTACAAAGATCTGTTTTTCTTACAGACTAAGATATTGTTTTAGATCAGACTTTATGGACATGGTGATATCAATTTATGTAATTTTTTTAGTTTTTATATGAGTTTATTTATTTACATTTTTAATTAAATTAAATAATAAACGTGATTACTTGGTTGTAATAAGAATATTATTGGCAGTTTTATGTGTTTTGTTATGTCATTTTTGTGATCTCCATTTATAAAAGTGTAATCAGATCACATTAATGGCAGATCTTCAGGTCTTCATTAGGCTCTCAGCTGCAATAATATATTAAACGGCACCTGTGACTGCGTTGAAGCGGGGCAGTTGAGTGCTGGAAGGGAAGCGCCACACCACTTTCTAAAGAATTAGCAATGAGCAGCCTTTATCACTCTACCCTTTCAGCTGAGGAAACAATTCTAAGCTTTCCGCTACAGTTTGAAGGGCAGTATCTCAGATGGAGCATAAAAAGCAGAATTTGTGGAGTGGGAGCTGTTTGTGAAAGGGAGATATAAGAAGCAGAACTTTAAATGGTGAAATACTACCAGTTCACCTAAAATGACAGTCCGTGTGGTATGTTGCGAGGGGGCACGGAAAATCAGAGAGGCTACCGGCTGCAGATGTGTACAAGTAGGACCAATAGGGTCAAATCCAGCACCATTTAAAATCCATAACTGCTTTGATTGTAGTTTCCTAAAAATACAGTAACGATAGTTTAGTCCAGCATTAACTTTATATCATACTGTATTTTCATAGATCTACAATAAAAGCAACTATGGATTTTAAATGGTGCTGGATCTGACCTTATTGGTCCTAATTTTTCAATATAAGAGTAGTGTCTGTATAGAGGGGGAATAGGGAAATGTTGTTTAAATATGTAGAGGAGGTGCGTATGGCCAGCAGATGTCTGTTTAAAGATGGAAGGGATTGGGGCCCAGCCTGGGTATGAGAGATGGGAACTATGGAAGAAGTCAGTGGGTGCCGTTGAGTGTAGTATGTAAGATAGGGCGTATGGAGAGTGGTCTTTGAGAGTTGAGGTATGGGGAACAGTCTGTAAGAGAGAGGGAGGGTCGTTAGAGAAGCAGTTTGTAAGGAGAAAGAAGCAATAATTTGTGCTTTAACTGTGGTTCTTGCTGGTGTGGCATTGAACCACAAGGGGCATAGGTTCAGTAGGGGGACCTTGGAAACTAATTACCCTAGTTGCTCTATTAGGTTCAATCTTTAGAGTGATATAGAAGATATTAATCTGCATACCAACAACACAGTATTTTATTTTATTTTTGGTCTCAGCTATTCATTTACTAATGTTTATCTAATGAGTGTGAGGACCTTAACTATACATTGTTGTATATTCGAAACAATGTCAAGACAATTAATGTGTTAAAGTTTTGTTAGTAGATAATTCAAAAGTTAGGATCTTTCTAGATATGTGTAAATAAAAACATGCTAGCTATTGCAATAAGCTTATATAGTATAGAATGGAGCACATTTACTGTTTCTGTCTTAAGGGCGCCCTTGTATCACACGGGTTTTTTGTTGATACGTTTTACGGATCCGCAAAACGGATCTAACAATTCGTCAGGTGTGTGATTGAATTGTGTTGATGTGGTTAGCTCAGAAGGAGTCTTCTGCTGACCTGATTAACGGGAGACAGCGATGCGCTTTTGAGAGCTCATTCTTGCACTGCGCTTTTTCGCTATCCGCTTTTACGAATTGACATGTCCTAATTCTTTATTGCGTTTTACGCAAACTGAAAGCCCATAGGAGATATGGAGTAGCTTTTGCACTTGTCACCGTGATTAAGCGCTCCACTCTCCTTGGTTAACGTAAACAGCTGAGGATTCTGGCATCCGTGAAAGCGGATGCGCGAAAAGCGGTCACTGGGATGGATGGGTACGGGGAATCGCTGAAGAGGCATGATTGCTGGATGCGCTAATAAGGTGAGCGGGCGCGATCTGGAGGGGCACAGAGAGGTGCTTGTGGCGGCCAGCACAGGTGTTGAGTGGTGTAGTGCTTAGGCTAGGCAGGCCAGCGCAGGTGAGCGGTGGTCGGCGGCGGCGGAGCAGCGCAGTTAGTGAAGCCGGCGGCGGCAGGTGAGCTTGGCGATTATTAAGGGTCATGGCGGCTAAGGTGTGCGGCCTGGAGAGGAGGCGTTCGGCATCGGGAGTTGAAAGGGAGGACAGGCGTTCGGCTTGGCAAGCTTTATTGTTGTGGTGACGCAGCTGAGAATGTGTGAGGGCGTTAGCAGGCTGTGGTAGGGTTGGCTTAGTCAACTATAGATCTTTTTTGTTTAAATAGGTGACAGGGAGGAGGCGTTCGTGCGTTGGCTCGCGCGAGTGTGATAGCGTGAGAGGAGGCTGGTTTCGGCGTCAGGGACGCTGCTTTTGAATGTGTAGCGGAGGTAGAGTCCTGGGGGGCAGAGACTTACAAATGTGGTTTAGGAGCTTTCTGGGGGGCAGAGACATACTCAATGAATGGGAGGCCGGGGGCAGAGACATATCAATGGAATGGGAGCCGGGGGGCAGAGACATACAATGAATGGGAGCCAGGGGGGCAGAGACATACAATGAATGGGAGGCGGGGGCAGGAGACATACAATGAATGGGAGCCGGGGGCAGAGAACTTATTCAATGATTTGGCAGATACCGGGCGGCAGGACAGTATACAATGAATGGGAGTACATCGTTGGCGGCAGGAGACATACAATGAAATGGGAAGCGGGGGGCAGTAGACATTACATTGAATGGAAGACAGATACGTATGAATGGGAGGCCATTGGGGGCGGCGGAGACATACAAATGGAATGGGAGCAGACAGATACAATGAATGGGAGCAAGACAGATACAAATGAATGGGAAGCTCATGGGAGGCGGCTGACAGAGTGACAGAGAGGAGAGAGAGAGATCCCCTCTTCAGATTGATCGAAATCCGGAAAGCGGATGCTGTAAAACGCTGTGAAAATAGCATTTAAAAATTTGGATCCTAATAAAGTATCATAGTGCTGCGTTGTTGCGGATCGCTTTCGGATGCGCTATTTCAAGTTGCAAAAAACGGATCCGTAAAAAAAGGATCCAGAAACGCCGTGTGAACAAGCCTAAAAGTCAGACAGTGTTTATCACATAGGACTTAGGCAGTACGCTATGGGTATGTTCAAGTGGCGTGTTGGAGTCCATGTGACTTAAGTTCTAGATGCGTGTTTGGAAGTCAGTTTATCGACCCAAACGGACCCAACGCGCATGCTAATAATGGGCAGTGTGATTTTTACATTGCTTATTAACTGTGAAACACGCCATCAGCGTCTCAGAAGATGTGATCGTCCGTATATGGATTTCAAGAGAGCGTCTTTTATCGGATCCGAATGAATCGCAAGCAGGAGCCTATATTTAAAACTATAGGGTGCGATCCTGCTGCAGTGAAAACACATATAAACACGCATCTGCGTGTTGGATATGTGTTGGATGCGTTTTGGAAACGCCGTGTGAACATACCCTAAGGGTGTGCAAAATTCATCACGCGCAGTAAAATCATGTTTCTTGATATTTTTGTATACTATAATTGGCGTCTCAAATTAAATGTTTGAGACAAGCGCAGCAAAATCCTCTGTCTATGTTACAATCATAGTCGAAATGGGTCTAGGTTTAGATTTAGATAGGGTAGGTGCTAGTTTTAATCTGTTGTTATGGTTTGTGTTGTCAGATGGTCAAAAATTAAGCTGTTCTCCTGTAACTGTCTGTTCAGATTATATGTGCCTTGACTCTAGTGACCTAGTGCATCAAAAAAGGTGAGGTCAACCCCAACAGGAATCTGTCCCTTGAAAAATCACTCTATTCTGTTCACTGCTATTGTTGGTTTTCTACATGTATGATGTTGATGTTTTATTTTTATGGCTTCACTCTCAGGCTATGTCTACACTGCACAGAAAAATGTCTGTTTTTCCAGCGTTTATCGATTTCTATAAAAAAGCTGAGAAAACGCTGTAATCCTCTCCCATAGACTTTCTATTGTAAAACTCTGTCTGTCTTCACTTGAGCTCTTCTTTTTTCCTGCTCGCTTTTTTACTGGTCGATTTATTGTCGCAACATGCTCTTAAAAAAAACGACAGATCCGGGCAGAAAATTACTACAGGAGTTTATGTAAAGCGCGCGGACGTTTTTTGGCGCTCGTTTTAGCGCCATTTTTGCCGTGATTTTTCAATGAAATCCCTCAGGTAGAACCAAGTTACACCTATTAATGGGTGAGGTAACAAAGGTTATTTCATTATCAAATTTGCATACCAAAGAGTCTGATGTGTCCTTTGTCTGTTAACTTTTGTAATAATATGATCCATTCTTTGGTCGCTAACGATTTTTGCGCCATTCATTTTTTTTACGCACATTTTTTTTGCAACAGAATCAGGTTTATTTTTTTTTTTACAGATTTTGGTGCTAATAAATCCTTTTCTAAAAATATTTTGGACACTAATAAAGTTATATCTGATACTGATGCTGAAAATCGTTTATTAACGGATTTTGCGCCAGAATCCGTTTTTACGGATTTGGTGTTTTTGAGTTATAAATCCTTTTTTACAGTAATTTTGTGTGTTAGCGCAAAATAAAGTTATCACGCTTCTGACGCCAGAAAAATACGTTTTTTTCCCTTTACGTTATTTTGCGCAAAGAATCCGTTTTTTTTTATGGATTTTGGGCACAAGGAACCCGTGGGGTTTTTTTATTATTTTGGATAAAATAATTTTTTTTTACAGATTTTGGCGCTAATAATCGTTTTTACTCTCGCGTCTGGACGCCAAATAATACGGTTTTTTTTTTACGGATTTTGTTGCAATAATCCTTATTTTTAAGGGTGATTTTTGAGCACCTATATATATATTTTTGTTTTAAAGTATTTTGGTCGCTTTAATTCATTAACGTTTATCTAGCGACGCGCCTATGAGATAGCCAAAAATAGTTTTATTTTACGGAGTTTTATCGCTCAAATCCGGTTTTTGGACGTTTTTTGGCACTAAAATTAATTGTTTGTTAGCAGATATATTTTTACGAGATGCTCGCTATTTTTACGACATAAAAAAAATTTTGTTTTTTTTACGGTATTTGCACAATAATGCGGGAGTTTTTTGGGATTTTGGCGCCTCTAAAATCCTCTTTCTTTAAGATTTTGATGCTATACAGTTATCTTGCTATATGGAAAGTATAATGTCGGGTTTTTGTGGGAATTTTGGTGTGCAAGAATCTGGTGCAAAATTAAAAAGTAGTAGCACACAAAGGACAATGTGCCACAATGGCTACAGTGATCTAAAGGATAGTGACTACTTAACCTATTAACTCCACTGTAGGTTGTAGTTTTACATCAATGGCCTTATTCTGGCATACATTAAAAAGCATCAGAGTCTGGAGAAGGTTGTCACGCTCAGTGTGTCCTCAGAGAGAGAGGAATATATAACGCTCAGGCTCCAATACAAAACGGTAAAAATACTAACAGCGCCAAAATACACTGGGAGATCTGTTGTGTTCTTGAGATCTGTTGATCGTGTGTTTTGATCAAGGCAGTGGGATCAGGTTAGGACTCTCAAGTTTCATGAAACGAGTTTTAGACTAGATCGTTTATTTCATGGTCGTGTGTGTTTTGTCAGTTGTTGCAGACGTTGTGTTTAGTTTCGAGTGGCTCTATCAGAAATAGTAGCAAAACGTAGTAAAGTGTAATTGCAGTAGGTGCTTTAACTTTGCTGTGTCAACCCTTTTTGTTATACACTGCGCCAAAATAGTTTGACAGAATTTTGGTGCACTTTGTTACATTCGGCGCCTTAACCTTAACTGAAAGTCTTGATGCCACGCACTTTTTTGTATCTTTTTATGAGATCTATTTGTATTGTCTAGATAGTTGACAACTCTAAGGCCACGGTTGAGGGGCGCATGTTTAAAGTTACCAAATTATATAAAAAAGTAAATAAGAAGGACTGCATCTATGTTTTGATTTGTACACTTTTGACTAAGGCCACACTGAATGCATCTTATATTATATGATGGCAGCGCAAGATGTTATTGCACTGTAAGATATAGCAATTCTGTAAATATTGTCAACGTCCAAAAATGCCCAATTTGTGGTGCAAACTCTACAGCAAATGTGGACTGCCATGTAAATAGCATACTTATAGCACTAATTTAAAAACTATTTGTTAATAACTTAATTTAAATATCCGTGTTGTCGTATGCCTACAGAATTTATAACTTGGACATTATTGGTACCATAATAGAGAAAAGTTGTTAGATTTAGACAATGATAATTGCTTGCTCTAAAGTGGCTGTTCATGGTTCTAATATTGTTGTGTATTATAAGATGGTGAATTACAGCCAGTGCGCAGATAACATAAATGCTCGCAAAGGAACTAATGATTATTTGATATTAGAGGTTTGTTTAAACTTTGGTATGTAATCGCCCATACTGTTTACAGGAGCGACAAAGGGACAAGCTTCTGGGTCACCACTTTTGGTTAGGCATGTCATATAGCGCAGTGATTGGGCATATATCTATTTTATGCTATCATAGCTGTAGCTCTTGTTAGAGGTGTGACGTTAGTGCAGGAGGTTTCTAAAAAGCAGTGCACAAGTCTTACGCAGGACTCTCTAAAGGGTCAGTAAGTTTGTCAGTATATATTGTTATTCATAAACAGAAGCTCCATCTTTCCAAATAACAAACCGCCAGAAGATTGAATGTCACCTTTAGTCTGACGCTTTATCTGCAACCTTTTAAAGACAGAGAAGAGGTGGCCAGGTAACCCTAGGTTTGCCTGTTTTTATTTACAGACGCTGGAGATTAAGAGAACTGTGCTTCTTGTTGACGCTGAATGGAAGCTAAAAGAATCTCAAGTAACAGCTAGAATGTTGTTAGATTTGAAAAATAGTCTTTTTTTAAACTTTTTTAAAGCTAATCGCAATGAAATGTGGAAAACCCCCCCCCCCTTGAAATAAAACTTATCAGTATTAAACAAATAGTACTTTGAAGTGTCTTCAGCTTCTAGATTCTGCTTTTCTCTTGTTGAACCTACCTTTGTTGTCATCCATTTTATTATTCGTTTGTCACAATTAGACTACCGACTATTTCATTAGACCGGAACTTTTGAAATTAGTGAAGAATCATGTCCTCGATATAACTCCCAACATGAATTCACTCTGGGTCGAGCGTGGTTTACTCTACTCAGTATAGAATTGGTAGTTTTTAGGATAAGATGTGCGTTGTTACAGGAGCGATTGAGACTTAGAGGTATAGGTGCTTTAGAGACCACAGCGCACGCTAGACAAGATGGGTTTGTGTAGAGCGGAGGTTTAGCACTATTCTGAATAAACGACCAGCGGAATATTTACTTACATGTTCTTTATCCGTGGGACTGACGATCAGATTTCCTGCTGTTCTATATGTGGTAGCTGAGTATGGCCGGGAAAGCACACGAGCAAAAAAAAGTGTAAAAAGGCGCGCGTGCTCGGTCCTTGCCGTAAAGTGAAAATGACGCGTCGGGATTTTTTGGACAGCTTTTTCACTTTGCTGTGTGGACCTAGCCTATGGATCAGTCAGTTCGAATGTCATCCAATTGAGTGCATCGCATAAACGGTGGATGCTGCTAAAAAGCCAGTATATATAAATAGGCAATGTAAGTATTGGGTTCATTGCAGTTAAGTCATTGAAAGGTATAAAAGTATAAAGATTACTATAGTTTTGAAATTAACAAAGATATCTATACGTGTGTTTATAATAATCAGAGTAGATGAAAGCTGTTTTGTATGAGATTGACTTTGGTCCATTCACAGAATAGAGTAATCAGACTAAAGTAATAAAGTAGCAGAGATTTAAAACACAATAGTACAAATGGATATAGAGGACAAATAACGTGAATGGTTATTCGTTGATCTATCTTGCTTGCTGGTGCTATTGAGAACTTGCTCCAATTACTTATATTAAGTTTACAAGTTGCCACTTACATTATCTGTTCACTGTGAACATCATATTTAGATTGATTTTATGTGGATTGGGGGCAGACAATAATTGTAACTGTCAATTTTCTTGTTATTAGAAGTAGTTGTGTTAAAGTAACTTAATCAAGACATTTGTCTTGTGTGATGCATTGTTCTGCTTATAGTACACTTAAATGGATACATTTAATGGTATGATGTAAATAGGTTGTTAAATAACAAGATAAAGAATTCCTGGTCTTTATTACTTGAAGGGGCTGTCTCACTACATTGATTCATCTTACCTCAGTCTGTATTTCCTTTGGTTTCATTTGAATTCAGGGGCGTGTTATGGTTTTCTTTAGGCTGCAGTAGAAACCAGGTCTGTAGCTATAGCAACCAGTGCTGCATTCTGAAAGATTGAAGTAAGGTCGCTTGTGGCATATAGCGACATGAGAGCTGATGCAGCTAATCAGAGGTGGGATATCTGCAGAATAGGCTAGTTACTCATCTGTTAATGGACATATATTGCAAAGTGACTTGCAATATTGGTGACTAGAAAGAGAGGAGAAATGTTATCCAGTCTGCTTAAAAGATTTATTTTTAAACCAGGTGGGATAGACCATTAAATAAGGATATTGAACATTTATATATGGTGTTATTAGATGTTTATCAGTAACATAATGTTCAGCAATCAATACGATTTTATATATACTCATAATGCTATGTGGTATGTATAAATATATAGATAGATAATGGCAGAGTGAACTTAGGCGGTTTCATGGTCACGTGGCGTACAGCTAGGGTCTTCTAGAATAGCTGTCACCCGGTAAGGCTCGGTCCTCGTGAGGAAAGCAGTTGATTGTCCTTCCATATGTCAGGTGTTATTTGTGGCAACTATTATACCACCAATTTTTGTTCCCCGATGATACATGCTTTGTTGCAGGGGACACGCGTTGGGAGTGTTTGGCATTTTTTTATGATTCGTTGTGTGTGGCATGGTTTATTGAGCTTATTTAAGAGGTGATGTAGGGTTTGACACATTCTGCTATGTGAACTATCTTCTTGAACCAGACTACTATGTTCGCAGATCCTATTATGATCGTGAATCATTTACATACAACAGAGCACTTTCTAGGGCGAGAATCCGGTGCACAGCTGCCCCTTTTGGGGGGCGGTTTGTATGTTGCCTTGGAAGATATTTTTGTAGAAATTGTATAGGGCAAGTTTATATTCTTTTAGGGGTGGGGGTGGATCTTTTATTTATAAAATGGAGTTTTATCAGCATTTTCTAGGGGCTATTTCACTATTTTCTCTGTGATTTTTTTATATAATTTTTTGTGAATACCCTAATGCATCGTTTCATGTTTTCCAATTTATTTCAATATAAAAAATTGGCTCTGTTATTTTGAAAAAGTGTTCATACTCCTTTAGGCTGTGTCCCCACGGCAAGGGACAAATATCGTGTCGGAGATTTGCGGAGAGAGCCCTCCCCTTCCACATCCAAGCGCTGATTCTTGTATGTCGAAATTCGGACGGGAAGGAATGTGCCCTGTATAATATCTTGGTGGAAAATAAACGCCGGATGGAAAACCCGGTCAGGGGAGATGCTGCACGGGTTTTCCTATTAGGGTGCCCCGTTATGTCTTGATGTGCATAATTTATAGGACGGTTTTTCAGTCGGTCTGCAAAACCGTAAACTGCCTGAAACACCGGCCGAAAACCCGTGCAGTGGGGACATGCCCTAAAACTGTTCCTCATTTTTAAACATTACAGCCACAAACTTGTATTTTATTGACTGGGCAGGAATGCACCCAATTTAGTAACACCCAGCTGACAGATTCAGTAACACATTTTTAGGCTATGTCTACACAGTAGATGTTAAAATGCTGTCCAAAATCAGATGGCATTTTAGTATTGCTGCACCACGTTTCTTGCATTATTATTATACATTATTACCGTGTTGTGTAGACCTAGCTTTAGAAGTAAAGACAGTCACACAACACAACACAGAGATATAAGCGAAGATGCTCCAGAATTATTCCATGCAGAACACTAGGATTTACTAAAACAGACCGATCAGGAATTGGCACCGGTCCTCTGGAGAGAACATCACTTATCATCTTGTGCTGTAAAGTACAGTCATACAAAAAGAGGAAAGGGCATTCCCCAAACAATTGTCTAAATATCTTAGTATGTGGCAACATTAACATTACCAATTACTAGAAACCAGGGACGGAACAATGGGTAGGCAAAGGTAAGCAACCGCCTAAGGCTTCTCTTCATCCCAGGCAGGAAAGGGGAGCAAAGAGGAAAAGAGTGAACTGAATTTTACATTGGGAGGGGAGGAGTAGGGGCGCTACATGCTTTATTTTCCTAGGGAACCAGAACACCTTGTCCCAGATCTGCTAGAAATATGGCGGCAAACCCAAACCCCAAACAACAGTCCATGTCTTATCAAATTTAACAGTAGGCACCATACAATCTGGCAGGTAGTGTTCGCTAGGTGTGTCCACCTCACTAAATGTGCTGAGGCAAACACATGTTTAGTCTTGTTTTGTTTTCTTTCTTACTGGGTATAAAGCTGGATTCCATAATCCCTTGGATTCTCTGGCACTGTGGCTTCTTCTTTGGTTCTTAGAGGAGATACCAAGCAATCATAATTGCATTCTCCTCCTTATCCAAGCAGAGAAGACTTTGCAGTGTTAAAGGCATTTGGCTCACTACGTTAGGGATATCTCTACATATCCGAGAGAGTAGAAATAGAAGACAAAACATCTGTGTCCACTTTGGCACATTTATAAAGTGGACACAGTAAAACTTTTAGAAGAAACAGCAGGTGGCACTATGCTAACATTATTCCTGGGATATCTGGTGAAGTCAACATTTTATTATGAAGTGTAAGTACAAAAATATATGGATGCTGGATTTCACTGTAAACCATATTTTTCATGACATAAGCCGTTTTAAGCACTCTGAATTATTGACGTTCTATAATACGTTTATGTTAAATTTAGATTATTCCAAATTTTAAATGTTCTTAAATATGTTGTAGGAGATGTAAATAATGTTTTTAATTTTTTTAACTGTACTAAATGCATATTGCCAAATATTGCTTTAACCAATTAAAATAAAAGGTCTCCCATTTTTTACATCTAGGCACAGCTTTCGATAACTGTATTGAACAGTTCTTTTCTATTGCATGCCTCTGTTTTTTTTATATGTTCAAGTTATATATTATGCATGGCAGGGCACATCGGTGCTGCATTTTTTCACAAACTGAACTGCGGTGTGTCTGTGATACTATGTAATATTCATCAATGCTCCTGCTATGCTGTTTGTTTGACATTTCAATAGGTCTCATACTGATATGAACAAACGCTATGCACTACAACAAGAATAGTAATATAAGAGGATTCATAAATGGACTTGAAAAAATCTGTTTGTTAGAATAGTTTTTAAATCCACTTTTACCAAGCCTGTCCTTATGCCATATAATGTGTTGCATACTTTGCAGAGATATTGCTGCAGGCTGTTAATAATAATTCTTACATTTAATAATTAAATAATAATGGAATACTGATTTATTGATGTATATTAATGACATGATATGTATGTGCTGTGCATGGGTTATTGATTCCAGTGCGTGCTGAATGATGGGCAGTATTCTCTGCTACAAGCATTTAAATGGGTGTTGTGCAATACAATATATCCCTGCAGAGAAAATAGGCTTCCCTTGGTGATAACAACCGACTGCCAGTGTAACTGGAATGGAGAAACTTTCAT
>JAODAL010020419.1:45000-69479 GCA_025379985.1 Phyllomedusa bahiana
CAGTGAGTTTCTGATGTACATTAAAATAAATGCACAGGGGTGTCTCTAATTAACTCAGATGTTGCCAATAAACCAGAAGCTTCCAAAGACATGACATCATCGTCATATGGGCTGACCCAAATCGTTTAAAGGCAAAGTAATCCTAGTGTATGTAAACTTTTTACTTTGCAGAAAGTAACAAAAATGCCTTAAAAACTCTCTCTCTGTCAAGGCATTTGGCAAATATACATAATTTTGGTAATCCCAAGTGAGCTAAACCGGTTAAGGTCTATTTTGATTCTGATTTCATGTCACATAGTGAGAAAAACATGCATATGTGTCTTTTTATATAGTGTATGTAAAATTCTGGCTATATATATATATATATATATTATATATATATATATATATACATATCTACACATACATGAATACACTTCTATGTACAGTACAGACGAAAAGTTTGGACACACCTTCTTGCTCCAACAGTTTTCTGTATTTTCATGACTATAAAAATTGTAGATTCACACTGATCCTACAATTCACAAGAATTTTATTACCTTTTGCTTTGATTACTGCTTTGCAAAGCAGTAATCAAAGCAAAAGGTGGCTACTTTGAGGAACCTAGAACATAAGACATACTTTCAGTTGTTTCACACTTTTTTGTTAAGTATATAATTCCACATGTGTTATTTCATAGTTTTGATGCCTTCAGTGTGAATCTACAATTTTTCTAGTCATGAAAATACAGAAAATTCTTGTAATGAGAAGGTGTGTCCAAACGTCTGGTCTGTACTGTATATATATATATATATATATATATATATATATATATATATATATATATATATATATATATATATATATATAATGTATATGTGTATTCATGTATGTATATATATAATGTATATGTGTATTCATGTATGTATATATATATATGTGTATTCATGTATATGTATATATATGTGTGTGTGTGTGTGGCACTTCATAATGGATAGAAAAAACTCAGATCTTGAGGAAGTGCCTGATATTTATTTGCCTTACTACTGTATCTCAGGACTACACTTCAAGTGGGTATTGTATTCTATTTTAGTAAAAGCCACAAAACTGCAAAGGGATGTTGTAATACAAATATACGTGCAGCATGGTAAAATAAGACCAGCGAGAGGTGGCACATGTGCTCAAGAATCCAGAAAGGAATATATGTATGTGTGTGTATATATATACATATATATATATTTTATGTGTGTATATATATATATATATATATATATATATATATATATATATATGTGTATAAATATATATGAATATACACACTGGCAATTTTGCATGATTTCCCACCTACAATGAATAGAGGGGTCTGTAATTTTTATTGTAGATACCATTCAACCGTGAGAGGCAGAATCTAAACAAATCCAGAAAATCACATTGTATAATTTTTAAATAATAATTTGCATTTTATCGCATGAAATAAGTAAATGATCAACTACCAACCAGCAAGAATTCTGGCTCTCACGGACCTGTTTTTCTTTAACTCCTTAACGACCGCCCGCCAACAATAGACGTCGGCTGGTGCGGGTCGTTCGTCTGCAGCGACGTCGCTGCAGACATCGGGGTTTGCGGCGCCGCAATTGCGCTGGGATCGGGGCTGTACTACACAGCCCCGATCCCAGAGCATCTCCTGCAAGCACCAGGCAGCAGAGGAAACCTCCACAACCCGATGCTTTAACCCTTTGATTGCGGCGGTGCGTTACCGCAGCGCAATCAAAGGGTTCCCCTGCTCTGTCGGGTGATCGGATCACCCGACAGAGCTCAGGGATCGGCTGCACAGTCAGCTCTGGGGACCTAGAGTGGCCCCAGAGCTGTCTGTGTAACAAGCCAGTGTTCAGGCCAGCCTGTGTGCTGTCCTGAACACTGCCTGTGTCAGACTGACAAAGATTATAATGTATTAGCATATATGAATATGCTAATACATTACTAAGTGTAAAAAAAAAAAAAATGTAAAAAAATGTTCAACAGTTCTCCCTTCATGGGCGTAAAAAAAAAAAGTAAAAAAAACCCCATAAAAACTGTAAAAAAAGTGTAAATAATAAAATAAAAATAAATATTTAATAAAAAATAATTGTGCATAAATTAAACGCACAAAAAAACCTACACATATTTGGTATCCACACGACCGTAATAACCTGTAGAATTAATCTAACAAGTTATTACGTGTGAAATGTGAATGGTGTAAAAAAAATAAATAAAATACTGCAATTATTTATAAGTGAACTTAAACTATTCCCCCATAAAGTACAACTTGTCTCGAATAAAATGAGGCCTCATAAAACTGCATCACTGAAAAAATAAAAAAGTTACAACTGTTGAAACGCAAGGAGGCAAAAACTAAAAAAATGTTATGGTCATTAACTACTTTTCAGGCGTTCGGCTTAAGGGGTTGAGGAGCCCTCCTACTCTGTACTCATTACCTGTATTAATTTTACCTGTTTGCACTCATTACCTCATTACAGATTCAATCACACTTCAACCTACTTCAAGATCTCGCCTTGTGTGGTAAGGATGATTCTGAGAAAGGTCAGGAATCAGCCCATAATTACACGGTAGAACCTGGTCAATGACCTGAATAGGGCTGGGACAACAGTTGCCATTAGTAATTAGTAACACATTAGTAACACACTACACTTTCATGGATTAAAATCCCGCAGGGCACGCAAGATCCCCCTGCCCACACCAGCACATATCCAGTCCCGTTTGAAGTTCGCCAATGACAATCTGGATGATACAAAGGATGCATGGGAGAAGGTCATGTGGTCAGATGAGACCAAAATTGAACCTTTTGGTATCAACTCCACTCACTGTGTTTGGAGGAAGAAGAAAGATGAGAACAATCCCAAGAACACTGTCCCAACCATGAAGCATGGGGGTGGAACCATCATACTTTGGGGGGGGGGGGGGGTTTGCAAAGGGGACAGGATAAGTGCATAGTATTTAAAGGGGTTGTCTCACTACAAGGATTGCTTTTTATGTTAAAGATCTTGCAAAAACAAGTCACTTTGAAATATATGTCCATTAACAGTGTCCTACCTAATCCTAGATATCGCCTCTTGTATGGACTGCATCAGCTTCTCAGGTCGCTATAGCTACAGACCTGTTTACTCTCTCCTGATAGGCTGCCAGCACTGGTCGCTATAGCTACAGACCTGGCTTCTACTGCAGCCTGGTAGAAGCCAGTAAACACGCCCCTGAATTCAAAATGAAACCAAGAAAACAGGACTGAGGTAAGATGAATCGATGTAGTGAGACAACCCCTTTAAGAGAGGATGGGTTGGGCCATTTATCACGAGATTTTGACCAACAACCTCCTTCCCTCAGTAAGAGCATTAAAGATGGGCCATAGCTTGGTCTTCCAGCAGGACAATGACCCGAAACACACAGCCAGGGCATCTAAGGAGTGGCTCCATAAGAAGCATTACAAGGTCCCGCAGTGGCTTAGTCAGTCTCCTACCTGAACCCAATTGAAAATCTTTGGAGCTAGCCGAAATTCAATGTAGCCCATCGACAGCCCCGAAAATTGCAGCCCTCTCTATTCCATTTAGATGTGAAAACTTGCAAAATCAAGTACTTATTATTTGTGTGTGTTTATGTATGTGTGTGTGTGTGTATATATATATACACATGCATACATATATTCCTGAATCCATATATAATATATTTATTCCTGAATCCATTAGCGCAGGTGCCATCTCACGCTATACAATGTATATATAATGATACAGATGCACCATAGCCCCAACAGGGCTTGTGTCATATACATCACTCACACTAAAGGCCACAAAATGCACAAGTGCTATTCACACCTGACTGGCACAATGAACATAAACCACACACACAGGACATAAACTACACAGGTGCCAATCATGGCCAACTGATAAAAAAGAAAAAAAAAACGGTTATCAGGGGCTTCGTAGGCTAAATTTCACTCAGGGCGAGGTGAAGAAATTTCGCCCCCCCCCCCCCCCGTTAACATATGGCGCCACAGTGCGACACATTGCATCACCATAAACCAAAGCAAAATATACAAAAAGCTTTACCACAATCTGCTACATATAAAACTACTAAATAATAGTCATACACCAACCAGTATCCCAAGACCACTAAGACCACATATTACTAGCACACAGTGACCGAATAATACCACCAGACCATGACCACATATCACCAGCACATAGTGACTGAATAATACAAACTGACCATAACTGAATACAAACCATTATATTTCAACCAATATTACCAGCATACAGTGATCATACCGAGGTGGATACCAGCTGTACACAGGCTCTGCAGACATATAAATGATTACAGTAAAGTTATACCTAGTGACTCACAGGAGACGTCTCTGAAGAGTTGGTCTCTGTCTCTTCTTCTTCTTCTCCATCTGTCCCAGACGCCATGACGACTACTCCCGAATCTTCACTGTAAAGTTTAGAAAACAAACATCTTAGACTCCTCACTTCTCTACCAATTCCTATCTCTATACAAACTCCCCATCTATAGCACCTCATATGGTAGCCATGTCATATGCCCCCTGTAGCCAGGTGATGCTCCCCTGTAGCCTGGTGATGTCCCCCTGTAGCCACGTAGTAGCCCCCTGTAGCCCGTTGTTGCCCCTCTGTAGCCAGTTGATGCCCCCTGTAGCCAGTTGATTCCCCCGTAGCCAGTTGATTCCCCCTGTAGCCAGTATATGCCCCCTGTAGCCAGTGATGACCACCTGTAGCCAGTAATTCCCCCTGTAGCCAGTGATGCCCCCCGTAGCCAGTAGATGCCCCCTGTAGCCAGTAGATACCCCTGTAGCCAGTGATGCCACCTGTAGCCAGTAGATGCCCCCCTTGTAGCCAGTGATGCCCTCCCTGTAGCCATTGATGCCCCCCGTGTAGCCAGTGATGCCCTCCCTTGTAGCCAGTAGATGTGCCCCTTGTAGCCAGTGATGCCCCCCTGTAGCCAGTGATGCCCCCTGTAAGTGATTATAAAATAACAAAAATCTACTCACCTCAGTCCGCGCGTCCCGGTCCGGAGCTGCTCAGCAGTGGGAGCTGCTGAGTGGTGTAAGCAGCGTGATGTCATCACGCTGCACGCAGCTCCCAGGGATCTCCTCGGCGGCAGAGCTGCCAGTCGAGGAGATCGAGCGTCACAGGGGGCGCGGCGAAAGCTGTGTGCCCACTGCGACGCTGATACAGGGGAGGAGGCAGGACGGGAACGATCCGTCCCGCCTCCTCCCTGGTAGCAGCAGCTGCACAGCGAGTGTGCAGCTGCTGAGTGGCTCTGCGCAGCCATGTTGCAACGGCTGCTCAGAGTCCAGGGCTGACCTCCGGGCGGGCGAGGCATGTGGTCGCGGCGCCCCCCTCGGGTGAGCGGAGCCTCTGCGCCCCGGGCTATCGCCCGCCTCGCCCGCCCCTAGGAACGGCTCTGGCGGTTATACATTTTATATGAATATCTGGCACACAACAATGAGAAAAAGATTAGTAATGCATTACAGTTGCCACACACTTCAGGATGTTACTCAGCTGTAGTTCAGTAAAACACAACTAGGTTGCTTGGCAAGAAGCTGCATTGTAGCTTAATTTTCAACAGTAGGCAAAGAAGGTGAAACAAATAAAAAGTATATTAGATTTTACAATTTACTATTTCATGTGGGTCAGAGATCAGTATTTCAAATTTGAACACAAGCCCGGGCTCCCTTGTCTTTATCACCTTATTTTGTGGCAGTCCGTAAATGAATGTATTTTAAAGGCGGTATTTTTAGCAGTCTTCTACCTGATTGTTCGTGCTAAGGAAACCTTTGGTGTCTGTACAAAAAAAAAATTACATCCAGTAAGACAGTTGTTACCAGAATCAATATGTGTTCAGTAGTTGAATAGTTCACTGGGAGAAAGCACAGATCATGTTACTGTAGAGCACTAAGTCACACTTCCTTCCTTTCTGCAGTATTCTACCATAATAATTATAATTGCCGTACTGTTGGATTTAACCCCTTCTTCAATTACTGCTGCATCCACAAGCATAGTTCCACGTTCATACGGTCTCTTCCTATTCTAGCATTAAGCTCTTTGCATACAAAGGAATAGGCAGTTCGGTTTCTTATGTTCTTGTCAGCTGTCACGGGACAGATCACATGGTGGCTGGGATGCTAGTCCTGTGTCACGGCTATTGGAGCTAATTGTGACAATTGCTCTGATTGTGACAATTGTCACAATGTCAGGGTTCTTTCATGTAATTCGGACAGCTATATCATCCCATTTTACAGGAGACATTTACGGTGAATTGTAATATCTATGTCCACTGGTACATTCTGCCCATTAAGGGCTATTTCTAAGAAAGGGAAATATGATACCATCGAGATACACACAGACATAATGATGCCATTAGGCCTATACTTCCGAAGGCAATGCACAAATGACAGTACATGACAACAAGCCACAGAATATTATAGTTAACTACTCTATCTATCTATCTATCTATCTATCTATCTATCTATCTATCTCCTATCTCTCTCTCCCCATATCTATCTATCTATCTATCTATCTATCTATCTATCTATCTATCTATCTATCTATCTATCTATCTATCTATCTCTTATCTATCTATCTATCTCCTATCTCTCCCTCTATCTCATATCTATCTATCTATCTATCTATCTATCTATCTATTTATCTATCTATCTATCTATCTATTTATCTACTACTATATCTATCTATCTATCTATCTATCTACTATTACGGTGATCTATATACTATTCTCCTTCTCTCTCTCTCATATTATCTATTATCCTATCTATCTATCTATCTATCTATCTATCTATCTATCTATCTATATACTATCTAACTATCTATCTCCTATCTCTCTCTCTCATATCTATCTATCTATCTATCTATCTATCTCCTATCTCTCTCTCTCTCTCCCTCTCTCTCTCCCATATCTATCTATCTATCTATCTGTCTGTCTGTCTGTCTGTCTGTACATATACGGTATATTGTATGGCAGTGACTAGATAAGTGGTAAATGGTGTGCATATTTCACCTAGGTTTCTTACATATACATAGTGAAGGGTTCACGCATATACCTGGCCTGGTTTCTGTACACAGGCCTGTTTAGTAAGTGAAACTGTGATGAAGGTTTATAAGCCATAGCTGCACTGTGGCCTGGGCTCTGGACAGGGCAGGGTGACTGCTCACAGGTGTAACAAGGTAAGAGGCTACTGCTGCAGTGTTTTTTCCTATTAGGCATGTACAAGTATTGCTTGCAAAAGCAGGATATGGTTTACATTTTGTTGTGTTACCTAAAGCTTTGTATAACGTTGTTGCCAATAGAAGCCAGGACAGTCTTTTTAAAGTCTTTTAAAGACAGGCGTCTTTTTATAAAGGTGACTACTTCAGACAGCTGTATTTAATGCAGGTAATGAGTTGATTTGGAGTGTCTAACTGGTCTGTAGGAGCCAGAACTCTTATTGCTTGGTAGGGGATCAAATACTTAATTCTCTCAGCAAAATGCAAATAAATTTATATAATTCATACTATGTGATTTTCTGAATTTTTTGGGGATATTCTATCTCTCAATGTTAAGATTAACCTACCCTTAAAATTATAGACTGTTCATGTCTTTGTCAGTGGGCAAACTTACACAATCAGCAAGGGATCATATAATTATTTCCTTCACTGTACATCTATCCTTAGATAAAATACAAAGGAAATAATTTGAGGGCAGATTAGATGGACCATGTAGGCTTTTCAGGACGTCAGTCTTCTATTTTTCTAAATATACGATTATTTAAACTAACTGAATCTATCCGTGAAACACTCTAGCTAAAAATTAACCAAGGTTTCGTTGACGGTGCATGAGTTTCTATTGATAGGATCCTTGCAAACCTGTTAAACATGAAGAATAAAAATTATTGCCAAAGGTGTGTAGTTGTCCCATGACAGCTACATTCTTACTTTCATGACCTAGACAGATCAACTATTTAGACAAACCTAGAAGGTAATCTTGGCTACGGCCCCATAGATGGTGAAGCTGAGCTGCGTTCACCACCCGCTAATTACCGCTACTTGCTGTGCGGCACCTCTACCTGCAGCTTGAAATAACCAACAACCAAGTACTGGTACAGCATGGTAAGTATCAGTCATCTGCATGTGGTTAGCACAGCTCGCCGCACTGTCTCCAGGCACCATAAAAGTATAACGTCCGCTTCCTGCCTCATTTAACCCCTTCAGGACCCGGGGTTTTTTTTTGTGACACGTTAATTTTTCCCTCCTCGCCTTCCGAAAGCCATAACTTTTTTTATTTTTCCACATACATAGACACATGAGGGATTTTATTTTGCGGGACAAGATGTACTTTCTAATGGTGTTATTCACTGTACTATAGAACATACTGGGAAACCGCAAAATAATTCCAAGTGGGACAAATTGTGAAAAAAAAATGTATTTTCACCATGTTTCTGGGTGATTTGCTTTTACGGCGTTCAATCTTCGGTAAATATAATGTGTTATCTGTATTCTACAGGTTGTTACACATCCGGTAATACTAAACATGTCTGGTTTCCGTTATGTTTTGGTACCGTAAAAAAATTCCAAACATTTTCTATTTTTTAACATTTGCGCCGCGGCGCCAGTTTGTGCGACCAATAACTTTTTTGTACTAACACCTACGGACGTCAGTGATGGTGCATTTTTTGTGGGCTGAAGTGTAATTTTTATCGCTAGTAGTTTGGAATGCATGCGACTTTTTTGATCATTTTTATTCCATTTTTTGAGTGACGTAAAATGACCAAAAAACGCAATTTTGGCGTTTTGAATTTTTTTTTCTTCTACGGTGTTCAGCGTACGAGATAAATGATGTTATATTTTTATAGATCGGACTTTTTCGGACGCAGCGATACCAAATATGTGTAACTTTTTTATTATTTTAATGATTTTATTTGTAAAATGGGAAAAGGGGGCTGATTTTAGTACTTTAAAACTTTATTTATTTTTTTTACTGTAACATTTAGTCCCCCTATGGTGCTTGACCACTAGGGGGTGCGATTGTTAATACAACCTAATGCATTGCATAGGCAATGGATTGGGGTGTACAAAGATGGCGGTTTCCCCACTTCCTGTCTGCGGACGGAAGTGGGGCAAACCGGCCAGGGTAAGTGACGGGAGCCTTTACAAGGCTCCCCACCAACATGCCCGGTCGTCGGATCGGTGCAGCATAGCTGCGCCGGTGCCGATGACCGTACAGATCGTGCGCCGCACGATCGCGTTCATTCAGACGCCGCGCCATCTTTGCCGCGGTGTCTGATGGGTAAAACAGCGGCAGCGGGCGGAACCACCCGCCGGCGCTGTTACTGCCGGGTCTTAGCGGCGATTTGCTGCTAACACCCGGCGGCTGTGCGGGGGGGTCGCGGAGCGATCCCCCTGCAAAGCCCCTTAGTGGCCCTGGGACGTATTCAAACGCCCAGGGTCGTGAAGGGGTTAAAGAAGTGACCGGTAGATTAGGTCATAGTGGATTAAATTCAATAAGACTGGAATTTCAGACTTTTTTTCAAAAGTAGTGAGAATGGTGTAAAAATGCTGATAATTGTACCTTTTTGCACAAATTAAGCTTGTACACACGTTTGTAATTTTGTGCAGCAGAAAAGTGGTTTACGGTACGTAGCTTGATGACATCCCCCCATAGTGTATTATAAGACCATGTACACAACATGCATTTGGATGTAGGACACCACACTGTTTCGGGAGGCAGGCAATGCCAACAGTGAGAGTACATCTAGATGGTACAGAAATTCTGAAGAAAAATCTGCTGCATTTCCATAGGGAAAACTAAGGTGGAATTGATCACTTAAAATCCCAAAAGAAAAGATCGGCACCAGCGAACACTCACTGGACAGTCCACAAACGTAATCTTATCCTGGAGACACAATACATTCCACATGCAAGTGATGGTGCTCAGTTCCCAAAGCGTAGTATACTAATAGTACATGTAATAAGAAGAAAGTCTGGAACGGCACTCACCACATGTTTTTCTGCATCCCTTTATTCAAATATCACATTAAGCAGCCGACAGGGACAGACGGACAAACATGTCCAACAACCATTTCGCGTGAACACACGCTTTCTCAAGGCATCACGCGAAACGGTCATTGGTCATGTTTATCCATCTGTCCCTGTCTGCTGCTTAATGTGATTTTTGAATAAAGGGATGCAGAAAAACATGTGGTGAGTGCCGTTCCGGACTTTCTTCCTATTACATGTACTTAGGTGGAATTAAATTGTGAAGTGAATTGTGTAAATTTTT
Organism: Phyllomedusa bahiana; assembly: GCA_025379985.1. Lineage (NCBI taxonomy): Eukaryota > Metazoa > Chordata > Amphibia > Anura > Hylidae > Phyllomedusa > Phyllomedusa bahiana. The sequence goes on from JAODAL010020419.1 coordinate 55,318, forward strand.
GTGTGGGGTGTTTGTGGATTTGCTGCTGTGGATTAAATTGCGATTTATGAAGAGAAAAAAGTCAGTGTATTTAACATACACAATTACAGATTTTGCTTTGGATTATCCACAGCAAAAAGTAGAAAAATTATTACAAATTTCGACTTCACAAGTCAATGGGGAAAATCTGCGACAATTTGTACCATTTTCACCACATGAATTGATATCCTGCAGTTGTAAAATCTGCAACGTATCACTTTCTGTGTGGATACAGTATGTTTTTGCTGCAGCATGTGGATGATATTTGTTAAAATCAATTCCATTTTGCCTGTACCATAGTATGCTATAGATTTTCCACCTGCAAAATCTGGACAGAAAATCCATAGCAAAACTAATTTATAGAATTAAAAGCTAATCTGACAAGTGTTCTCTTATGAACTATATTGTAACATTTTCATAGTTTACTTTTTATTGTATTTTTTAATTATTTTTAAGATATGAGCACTTCATTTTATTTCACAATGTGCTATTGTTAAAGATCCTTTGTATTTATATGTTGTAATATTAATATTAAATGAAAAAGGTATTGATATAGTTGCCAGTGATCATTTCTTTGCACTTTTTCACATTCCTTTGTTACACATCTTATGTTTTATATTAGTTTTTTTTCGTTATTTATTACTCCTCTGTTTAACAAAGTACACATAACTATTTCTAAGAACGTAAGCAAATAAATGTTAAAACTCATGAAAGGAGTTTTGCTATGAAGTAAAATTAATATGAGAAGCTTGTAAATTAAATAGTAAACATTTTCACTATTCATCACTATTTAAAATTCAGCACCGTTTTTGTTTTAGCTGCTACCTTAGTGATTTATAGTGTATAGCTCGTCTCCATGGGATAAGACCAGTGATGAGAGCTTCTCATTCCACAGGTTTGGTTCCTGAAGGGATTTGCACCTAGAACCTCTATGTTGAAAGGCAGAAATGCTAACCACTCAGCTATATTATATCTGCTTACAGCTCTTTACATAAACTGACTTTTGTTTGACTACAGTGAGCACACTGTGAGGAAAGGTATGGTGATGTCACGCCTGCTGGTTCACATGATATGCAGTTCAAACAACCCACTCCCCCTTTGAACACACTGAAAACTAAAACTGGACAAAGCAGGCGTGAAATGCCTCCATGGCAAAACCACTTAAAGGCAAAGCAATGTTTAAACATATGTAATAATTAAAGGGTATTTTTTTCTTTCATGATACTGCTCCCCTATTAAATTAAAATTATTATTATTATTTATTTTATAGCGCCATTAATTCCATGGCGCTGTACATTCAGGGGGTTACATACATAACATAAGTCAAACATTTACAATATACAATCTCTGACTAACAACAGGTACAGGGGGGAGAGAGGGCCCTGCCCGCGAAGGCTTACAATCTCAAGGAAGGAGGAAAGAGACAGAAGGTAGGGGCAGACATGTTCGGGGGGTGAAGTGACAGTGGTGTTATTTTTAGGTTCATAGGCAATCCTGAAAGGTGGTTCTTCAGGTTGCTTTTGAAGCTGGTGAAAGTTGGGGAGAGTCTGAGGTGTTTGGGCCGCAAGTTCCAGAGTGTGGGGGAGGCAGGGAGAGAAAATATTGGAGACGGTTTGTGAGGAGGTGACAAGAGGAGAGTGGAGAAGAAGGTCCTGAGAGGAGCGGAGGTTGCGTGAGGGCGAGTATCTGGAGATTTAGAGCAGAGATGTATGGAGGGGAGAGGTTATGGAGAGCCTTGTAGGTCAGGTCATAACTTGAAATTAATGCGCTGGGCAATGGGAAGCCAGTGGTAGGGATTGGCAGAGGGGAGAGGCAAGGAGTAGCGAGGAGAGAGGTGGATAAGAACGAGCAGCAGAGTTGAGATGGATTGGAGGGGAGCGAGAGTGCTAGCTGGGAGACCACAGAGAAGGATGTTGCAGTAGTCGAGGCGGGAGATGACAAGGGCATGGACCGCATTTTGTAGTGACAGGGTTAAGGAATGAGCGGATGCGAGAGATGTTTTTCAGGTGGAGGCGGCGGGGCAGAGGTGAGGGTTTGGATGTGGGGGTTTTTGAAGGACAAGGCAGAGTCGAGTGTTATCCCAAGGAAAGCGGATTTGGCGGCACCGGTGAGAGTGTAGAGCCATTGACTATGATAGAGACATCAGGTGGAGGGATGGAGTGGGACGGGGGGAAAGGATAATGAATTCGTTTTCTCTACATTAAGTTTTAGAAGACAGAGGAGGGAAAAAGGAGGATATGGATGAATAGGCCCGTCTGGGATCCGGGAGAGTAGAGAGGTAAAAATCAGGACGGAGATGTAGAGTGGGTGTCAACAGCATACAGGTGTACTGAGCCATGAGATGCTATGAGCTGACCCAGACCAAGAGTGTAGATAGAGAAGAGTAGTGGGCCCAGGACTGACCCCTGGGGGACAGCAACAGAGAGAGGGCGATGGGAGGAGGTGGTGCGAGAGTGAGAGACACTGAATGGCTGGCAAGTTATACTTGCTTCTTCTCCCATGCTGGTTTTCTGCTTTCTACTGGTCTTGATGACAGTGACGCCAGCCAATGGCACATAATGTCCCATTCAGATCAAGACCGGAAGAAGAAAGAAGACAGGGAGAAAGTGAGGACCACACAGCATTGGATCCAAGGTGAGAAGAGAGGCAGGTATGTACTTTTTTGCATTTTAAAAGGGCAGCAGTATGATAAAAGAAAAAAAAAATAACCAGATAACCCCTTTAACACTGAACATATCTGTGTTGGTGAAGTAATTCAGTTATGTATTGTGCAATCCATGCTGTCTTAATATTTTGACTCTCAACCAATGGGTTTTGAGACGTAGAACATCTTCTCATGTATCTCTTCATATATTACACATTTGCCTGACTTAGGAATAGAAATAGAAAATTAAAATACATGTAAATTAGTTTGCTTAAACTTTCCTTACTACCTTAGCATTGTCTAAGAGATTACGAAATTAATCAAAGAAATATACATATTTACCCAATTTTATGTTCCCGTTGAGCAGCAAATAAAAAAATGATTGAATATATTCTCACAGGTTTTTAGGGATCATTCTTACAGATGATATGTGGTCCCTTAGGCACAGATTTTGAAATAAACCAAACCTTCGCATTAGGCATGAGACAGCCGGGAAAATGTGCTTATTGGAAGCAAATCACACCCATGGGAGGTCAGAAGACCCTGGGTAAATGTGATTATGTTGTTTTTTTTCCCTAGAGCGATGTTCTTGTTATACTGCAACAGCCTGTAGTTTGGTGACAAATGAATGGTGCCGAAAATGTACAATCCTCTTTCTCACTAAATACTCTGTTCAGTAACTATATATTCTAATGCATTTTGTCAGCATTTGCTCTGTGAATCCGCACATGTATTGGTTTGCATTAAAGAAATATGACAATGTATATTTATAGTCTTAGCCCTAACCATCTTATTCTCTTAAAATGGTTTAGATCTGATCCACTCCAGCATATTTGGAATATTTGTTGTATAGATACAGTACGAATACATTGCCTGTTTGATCATGTGACAAAGTGGCTCATATTGTGAACTTGCATTGCAGTCTGTTTATCTCTGCTTGTCTCTTTGTTACATGTACTTAAGGACTAAGGCTTTGGTCACTTTACATTTTCTTCACATTACAGAGGTCGAATAAAAATAGACGTTGATAATATCATAGCTCTTGGATACACCATCAATGTCTGTTCAGTCTACCTAGAACCTTCTGTTAGGAGTATAGTTCTAGACATATACCGCTTATGAAAGGCTGCAATGTGAACCACTGTATGGGCACACAGTGCTACCATTACCCTCCCACTGTAAAAACCAAAGTATAAAACATCAGGTTGTTTTCTTTTTACTGGAGCACAGTATAAGCATTGATCATGCTCTCTCAATTCATTGCAGAATTTGTCTTGAGAAACAAAAGGGACTGTTACCTCACTAATGCATAAGAATACATTCTGCCCATAGGAGTCTATTGAGAAGCGAGTGGGAGGCGTAGTTAGGTGCTAGGTGAGACAGAGGCAGAGAGAGACATAGCTGCATTGTCTTACAACAGAGGTATAGCTAGACCTTTGGCCAACTAGACGGTCCATGAGTTTACTGCCCCCCTGTTATGAGCCACACCCCACTTTTGCAGACCTTTCCTGTTTTTTACAGGACCCTCCTCACATCCATAAATCATAATTGCCACTTTAAGAGTATTACTATATAAAAACATAGATTCAGAACTTTTTTTACATTTCTTTTTTGTTGATGTAGCTGTGTAAAGGCTTCTTAGTTGTGGGACAGGTTGACATTTCCATTGGTTCCATTTTGGGGCAGTTAAGAGTTTATCACCTTTTATTCTGTTTTTGTGAGTCTGGAGAAACAAAAAAAATTGACATTAAGGGTTTCTTCACACAACATATGTCCGGGGCATACGCATAATTGCACCAAAGTACATCCTGCAAATATGGTTAAAAATGATCAAGTCTAGCACTCATTGAGTGCTGTGCTAAACTGTCATCGGCGTTTAGACAAAGATGATTTTAACGACATTATTTTGAGAGGCGTAATGTACGCCATTAAAAAGAAGTGACCTGGCACTTACGTGCTGAGAGATATAAAGGTATAGGAGGCAGAAAGCTGCCTCGGGCCATTGCCTGTTAAACGTGCATGTACTTTCAAAGGCACTAACGAAAGCATATTGCAGGGCGTACCTGTGCACACCTCAAAACGACGTGTGAATATACCCTGGCAGTACGGATTAAATCTGATCATTGCATAGATTGGATGGTTTTGGATGTAGCAATACCTGTTAGGTGTACTTTATTTTTGTTTTGTTTTTTTACTAAATAAAATGGGGAAACTGTTTGTGTTTGTTGTTTATTTTATTTTTTATTTGTACAAATATTTTTTTAAGTCACCTTCATACCTTATTTTTAAGCCCCAATATGGGAATTGACTATGTGACGACTTCATTGCTTTTAGAATATATTACAATTCATTACAGAATTACTATATATGAGGTCTTCGACATGTAGTCTGTTAACCTTTGTCTCTGACACGGCAAACCTTTATTTGGCTTCCAGCTGTCACTGCAACCATCAGCACTACACATTGCAGGTGAGCCAATGGGTAACAGAGGGAGCCTTGTCCTACCACCTCGATTCCACGTCCACTTCTGAGGCTGCACCATCGTAGCTTCATTATACAGCATCCGGGAGGGAAAACTCTTCTGTTACCCCAAAAGTGTGCTGTCCAGGACAGACCGCCCCGCTTGCCGCACCCACCTGCTATGCCATTGATTTAATCAGTGCTAGATTCACAGTTTACACTGCTAACTATTGCTGTAAAATGGCCTCCATGCTACTGCTGCTGCTTTTGAGGGTGTGATATGGAGGAAGCAGGGGAGAAATAATAGCTGCTACAGTTCACGCTCTCTGAAGGTCAGCGCAGGTAAAACTAAGGCTATGTCTACACTGCATCGGACAAAAATGGCCCGAAAGTGGCCGGTTTTTTTCCGATGCAGGACTGTGGTTTTTGTCACTCTTTGTACAAAAACCGCAGTCGCTTCTCGTTTTTTGCCATCACTCATACAATTGTATTTTATGGGAAGATGGCAAGAAAACTAAAAGCACCGACATGTATAATACCCTGGCGCCAGTAGACGAGCGGAGAAAAGACGAGCTGTGGAGACTGCAGCTCGTCTTTTCTATTGCCGCCTATAGGGCTGCAGGGATGATCATATCTTTGGTGCTTTTAAAAAACTAAAAGTGCCTAAAATACAATCGTAATCCTGTGCAGTGGAGACATAGCCTAACAATTACCCGAAGAAGAGAGAGTTGGTTACAAAAAGTACTCACATATATTCTATGGCATACCCATAAGATGTAATTACCAAACTAGTAACTACAGTTAGTTAGTCTTCCACTGGTCTACATTTTGAGTGACAGAAAACTAGTCTCCGTTTTTTTGGTTTGTTCAGCTTTGAATAAATATCGATGGAATAAAAGACAGAAATGAACATTCTGTTTTATGAAAAAAGTGCATTGTTACCTGCAAGAATAAGAGTCCCCATCATTACTATATACCTATTTTTACCGTTCACCATTAATGGTGGAATAACCTGAGGGTTTTCTTGTCAATTGTAAGAGTAGTGACCATGTCAGAGCCTCTTAAAACATTGTCCGTCCTACAAAGACTAATAACATAGTCCATTAAAACGATGAACCTTTCATAGTCATTACTGATGGGAGAAGATGGCATTTTGGCTCAGTCTGAAGCTGGATGGTGTTATGTGCACATCTATACCCTGATGTACTTTGTTTACTTGTATAGTCAGATGTAGGTCGGGAGGGCAGTTGTTCTTGCCATGCTAGACGAAATGTACACTGAAGATTTGTGACCGTTTATTGTGACACAATGGCTAAGGATTTTTAAGTTATCTGCTCTGAAACATATACTTGTCCTATTTTCCTCTTGCTGTGGTAGGTTCTAATTTTGCCACGAATCTCAAGCATGACTAAGTGCCTTTTTTGCTTATTGTGCACACTGCTTTCTTATATGAGACATGTGCTGCTTCCATGATTCTCTCTCTGAATGAATGAATCACTATTTACATTCGGTGGTGATTTGGATCTGGATATTGCTTGCAATTCACTTGCTTTCAGATTGATTTGTAGTGCAAGAGATAAGAATGTTCTTTTGCTATCAATGAAAGATTGAAACATTGTAATTTTAAAAGGGAAGCAGATAGCTTAATGAATAGCCCCATCTTTACAATGCCTATCTGCTTTTGTGCAGCTAATGGATTTGACGTAACTTCTCTGTGCAGTGTTTGCTAAGAGATGCGAATTATCTCTAGCTAAAAATGCTCAGGTTTTCCACCAGTCATCAGTAATCTTTTTTTATTCATCCCAAGAAGGGAAGAAAAGATTTGTCTGATCGAGGGTTGTGTGAAGTAATTATAAAGAGAATGTGACATTAAACAGTTAGGCCTTCAGCTTTTCAGCCTTTTGAGACTCCATAAGTACAGGGTATGTTAAATGCATCCAGGGAAACAATGTAATGCAGCAACAAAAGATTACCAAGTTAGTATTAAACCGCATTTGTGCTAATGTTCATATTCAGCTCCACTTGTGAGGCTTCAGTACTGCAATCTCAGCATTAACCCTTGGCCATGCTAGAGCATTTGTTGTCATCAACATTTGCAGTAAAGGCTGATTCCCTTGCATTTTATATAACAATAGTCAGTTGCAGAAGCCATTGTATATTGTGACATACTATACATTAAAGATTTTTTGCAAATTACTATGAGGCTATAACATCAGGCTGTTTATTATCCTTCATAACTGAACACTTGAAATATTTGACATTCATTTGTAGTTCTAATACCTATTCTTATTATGCAGGATTAAGCGTTTCCTAAAAACACACCCTGAACTACTTTCCATGACTCATCACTGTTTCTATCTACTTATGTTTTGGCATAAAAAAATGTAGTTGTCTTAAAGTGCAATCCACTGTGCTTTTCAGCATGAGTATCTTGCAAAAAATATATTGTTTTATTCTGACATTTCACATTCTAGAAATATAGTATTGATCCTACGTGATCTAATGTGAGGGAATGTGTACTAGGATTACATAACAGTAAATGGGGAAAACTGCATTTAAATGAATGTGGCTAATGTGTATGTAAACTTATAACAAAGTGTGCATTTTCTTTTACAATGCATGTCACTGGCATATGTATGTAACTGTATGGACATAAAGATCTATACCTTTTTAAGCATAGGTTTGACAGCTCTCTGCAAATGGACATGCGAATGTCAGTCCTGAAAATTAATCTTTCCTTTCATATGTGCTCACCATGTGCAGCATGTATACATCACTGCTATGTATGTATGTATATTTGTATATACATACTAATTGGCCATAATGTTATAACCACTACGGTTGGTTAATATTAGCTTAATATTTGTCTAGGCCCCTCTTGTGCTGCTAAAACAGCTCTATGCAGTCAAGGAATAGACTTTACAAGAACTCTGATGGTGTCCTGATTCATCTGGCACCAAGTTGTTCTACATCGATCCTACAAGTTATGAGCTGGTGCCTCCATAGATGTCCTCTTTTTTACCACATCCTACAAATGCTCAATTGGATTGCAATCTGAGGAATCTGAAGGCCAAGTCGACACCTTGAACTTCTTGTCATATTTCATAAACTATTCTTGAATAATGTTTGCAGTGTGGCAGGACCCATTATCCTCTTGGAAGGGGCCTTTGCCAGTAGGGAATGCTGCTGGTGGTTTACTTGGTCTGCAGCTATGTTTAGGTAGGTGATATGTGTCAAAGTAACATTCACGTGAATTCCAGGACACAAGGTTTCACAGAAGAACATTGCCGTGGGCATCACACTGCCTGCAGCATCTTACCTTATGTATCCTGGCACGATTTCTTCCCCTGAAAACTAACCCATGCACACCCTGCCAACCATGTGATATAATATAAAAATAATTTATCAGACTGGAGCACCTTCTTCTATTGCTCCATGGCCAGTTCTGTTATTTAGATGCCCACTGTAGGAACTTTTAGTGTTGAACAAGGGTCACTATGGACACGCTAATCAGTATGTGACTACATGGTCCCATACAGAGTAATAAATAATGCCCTGTGTTTTCTGACGCCTTTCTATTATACTCAACAATAACTTTTTCAGCAATTTATTCCAGCTTTTATTTCCCATTCACATCAGTGAGAATTGGGGACCCTTGACCCTGTTGCTGATTCACCTTTGGTCCTCCATAGGACAATATATGTTTATATATGCGAAAGGAAAAAGCATTTGTGTAGTAACCGAAATTTCCAATAGAAACAAGGGAAAGTCCGTATTCTCATTCTTGTTCCATTACAAAATAATTATTATATTTTGCTGTTGTAAAAGCCATAATAAACAAAACTTTGAGAATATTGCTTTTTTTGCTTGTAATGCAAATAACTATAAGTATAAACAGAATTTCACTTATTTTCTAATAGATCACTTTTAAAATTACGTTGACATATAATTTGAGTTTGTCCATAGCATCATTTGCAACTTTCACAACTAAAATGCCCCAAAGTACTATTTAGAAACCTCACAGCTTTGATGTTAAATGTATAAGGGTACAGTTTTACATGCCCCATCTGTTTTAGGTAACCTGCATTTATTTAGAGCCATCTTGAAATTTGTTTTGTATCTGTTAAGTCTATGCTGGTTTTAGTTTGTGATTGTAGTCATGATTATACCTCATGGAATGCTGAATACTTTTTCTTGATTGAAGATAAAATATATTCTGCATCATTTAAATGCTATGTTACAAATTTTGCCAATGTAAAATTGATCAGCTTTACTTAGGATAACTCATCATTGTACAACCCGTGGCAAACATTAGGGAATCACCACACTTAGAAAATAATTACCCAGCTTTTTTGTATGCTTCGCAGCAAATACATAAAGCACAGATATGACACAAAACAATAGAATTATTTTTTAATAGCCAAAAATTTTGGATTCATGAAACACACCTCAAACCAATTAAAGTAGATTAAACTGCATGTGTTTTTCCAGCTCAAGTAGAAGAAAATATTATAGCATCACTAAATTCTAAGGAAAAAAAATGAATAAATCACCTAGTAATTTGCATTCTAAAATAAATTCTGCCTTAAATCTAAAAATGTAATTAATCTTCAGCAGTCTGTTTCTTATGACTATTCTTACCATTCCCGACTTCTGTAACAGGCTGAGGTAGTGGCTCCTCCTGGTCACCGCGAGAGATAGATATGAACCACATCAGGGAGCAGAGTTTAAGGATCACACCGACATTCGCCAGAGCTCACTGCAAGGCGGGTTGGACTTGGCTGCTCGCAGTGACATTGAAGGTGGTGGTGATATAAAGGAGGAGCAGGCTTGAGATTTGGTTGGTGGACAGGTGGTAAAGTCGGGGCTAGCGGCAGGAAGAACGTGGTCAAGTCGGTAAGGACAGGGCAGACGGCATGCAGAGAATAGTCAGGGTATGTAACTAGATGTCAAATGACTGTTGCAATGCAAGATAATGCTTTGGAAATAACACAAACACAGTGGCAAGGGCAGCAGGGGAAATTACCTAACACAGGCGCCAGCGTCCGCTGATTGGTAATCAACAAAGCACTGTGCCATTAAATTCTAGAGAGTTGGCACGTGCGCCATCTAGGGAGTGGGTACGCAAGGGCTGACCACTGACAGTTTATGATGAGGTTCTAGTGATTGTGGGGTGCTGACTGGTTGTCATGGCAGGCAAGGGCCTAATGAAGACCCCTCTTCCCCAGGTCTGGAGACAAGGTAGAAATAGAGAGCAGTAATTGTGTGCTATGTTTCAGTACAATAGTATTGCAGTATAGTGTGCAAACAATCACACTCTGTAGTGGTTAAGTAACCTAGGTGGACTAAAAAATAAAAAAAAATACAAAAATGAAATAAAGTTGGCATGATCTCATCCATAAAAGTCTGATCTCTTGAAATATAACTGAAAAAAAGTAACAACAACCGAACTGTTTTTTTTTTTGTTTCCTTGCCCCCACAAGAAATTGAAATGAAAAGTGATCAAAAGGTTTCATGTAGCCTAAGGGTATGTTCACACGATGTACTGCGGCACGTACAGTACAGCCCGCCGGCCCCATTGACATTTATTACTCACGGCACGTATTCGCCGCAAGTAAGTTACATGTCACTTTGCTCCGATCATATCGTACGAGCGGGGAGAGGAGGCGTAATCCATAGTTCTCTATGTGAACTATAGAGTACTGTAATTTTGGTGCTCATCTCGCCCGTATTAGAGCGCAAAAAAACGCCCCCCGGGAAAAATTGCGGGCCCCCAAATTTCTCTGCGTTAACATTGGGCCCAAAAAAAATTTCAAGAAAAGCAGATTAACCCACAAAAAAAAAAACCCTTTACAGAGGGGCCCTTTGGAGGGAACAGAAAGATATAAGTTTTTTACAAACAGAAAATGGGGGGATTCAAAGGGAAATTTAAAAAAAAAAGGGTTTTTTTAAAAAAAAAGGGAGTAAAAAAATAATAAAAAAAATGTATAAAATTTTGGGACTTTTCAAACTTGGGGCTGAGGGCCCCAAAAAAAAGTTTTTCATGTTTATTTATACTACATGGTTAAAAACCCCATAAAATGGAACTAAAAAAACCCCGGGACAATCGCTGCATTTAGGAACAGATCAAAGGGTTGTCCTTTATATGGGAAATAATAAATTTTTTTTTTATAGCCCCCAACATAAATTTCCCCAGCACTTAAAAATTTAGAAAAGGTATACATACAGACCATTACACATTAAAAAATATTTTCAAATAATAACCAGGTGTGAGGGCCCTGCGCGAGGCTTTCAATTTTATTTGGATTATGGTGAGACAAAGGGTTAAGAATGGTCAGTTTAAATGTCCCCATGTTTCATAAATAGGTGGTTTACATAAAAATTGGGTGACCCTTCCACCCTGACTTTCATCTATTTTCGTAAGTGCCTGGGTGCCCTAGGTTGGGAGTGACAGATAGGTGTGATGCCGGTGGGGTTAGCAATTGGATCTTGTGGCCAACCGGAAGATTTTTTAGGGCCCCCTTAAAACTGTAGGGGTGATTGTGATGCCCCCGGTAGCATGTTCCAGGGGAATTGGCGCCCCAGTGTGAAATCTTTTTGGGGGCATGGAGGTTTGGAGATGAGACATGTAACGATATCACAGCAGAGCGGGAGAGCACGGGTAGGGTGGGTAACGAGATGAGAGAGGAAATGTAGGGGGGTGCAGCACTGTGGAGACTTTGTGTTGTATTTGTACTAAATGGGCACCAGTGCAGTGACGACAAAGGGGAGAGCATCATTATACCTGGGGAAAAAAAAGACAAGCCTGGTCGCATTCAGCAGTTGGAGAGGGAGGGGGTTTTTCAGAGAGGGAACCGAAGAGCAGGGGTTGCATAGTAGAGAGAATGAAAAAAGGAGCAACAAAGAGGGTTTTGAGCTTTTTTTTAAATAAAAAGTACGGATTTTGGGGAGTTTTTGAGGTGCAGATGACAGGGGCGGGCAAAGGGAATGGGTTTTTTCGGGGGGAAAGAAGATTAAATTAGTAAAACCCCAAGACATCGGGCCGGCTGCCTAGGATTTATGGGGGTTCCCACAAACGAGACAGAAACAGAGGGTTTAAAGGGTGGTTTAGAAGATGGTGGAAAGACAAAAGTTCGTTTTAGTAGGTTTAGTTCAAATGGAGAAGGACAGAGTCAGAGACAGGGGACAGAAAACACTGGTGTTTTGAGCAGGGCGGGGAGTGATGTCTCGGAGGGGTGATAGTTGAGTGTCACAGCGAAGGGGAATGATTGGAACCCAAAATCTGCTGATGGTTTTTTCCCCAATGGGGATGTGTAGAGTGAAAATAAAGAGGACCTAGAACCGATCCCTGAGGAATCCAACCCCAGCAAGGGGAAAGGAAGGAGGTAAAGGGGAAAATTAGAACGAAGGAGCGGTCAAGAGGTAGGTGAAAAAAGCGGAGGGGTGTCCTGCAGCCAATGGTGCTAAGCACGGGGAGGGGGATGGTATCCACATGCCCAAAAACGCTCGAGAGAATCCAGGAGAAGCAGCAACGAATTTTTCCCCTGTGATTTAGCGTGGGGAGGTCATTAAACTTTAGCTAAGCAGTTTCTGGGAGTGTAGGGTGCGGAAAAACCGGGGATTGTAGGGGACGAAAAGAGGTTGGCAGAGAGATAGCGGATTAGGCAAATAGACCATACGTTTCCCGGAGTTTTGAGATGAAGGGCAGATTAGAAATTGGTCGGGGAGTTGGCATGCACGTGGGTCCCAAGGGGCTTTTAAGTAAAGGGTTATGATGGGGGTTTAAAGGAAGATGGAAAATCCCCGTAAGAGAGAGAGGGTTAAGATTGCGAAGGTAAGAGAACTGGAGAAAGGGAGAGGGTCTTTACTTCGCCCCCCACAACAAGTTTCGTCAGGGGGAAGTGACCTGGGGGGTCTCCCCCCACAAAGCAGGCTTGGCGAAGCTGGGAACCCCCTAACCCGCCTCCCTGACGTGGATCCAACTTACAGTGGTTCTGGGGGAGCACATCCACAACCAAAAACAGGGTTTTCTGTAAATAAGAAGGGGAAAGGGGCTGGGCCATATTCCTTCTGTAGGGGTAGTTTTTTTCCCACAAATGGACTTTTCCAATTGAAGAAGTCCAAAGAGCACTTTACTTTACGGAGTTGGTATTTGCCTTTGCTTTAGATGAGGATTAGCCCCATTGCAATAGGGCTAATCGCTATCACTCTTGACAGAGTGGAATCCAACAAGGATCTGCTCAAAAGAATAGACATGTTCTTTTTTTTGCACCACCGCTTTGAAATCTGGGTTTATGAAAATCTTGGGTCACAGAAATTTTTTAAACCCAATTTTAAAAATAAAACTTTTAAATAAGTATCCGATTAAAATTATTTTCCAAAAAAATACACATAAAATCACCCTGGGAAAAGTGACTGTCAAGGTATACACTCCATAAGTAAAATCCAGGTATGGTTATCTGGAAAAGCGATACTCAAACCCGGGGCCCGTACTTTCCACTATCAAAACCTAAAGTACAAGTGGGGGAAATCCCCCGAAAAAGGGGGGCCCCACCTCTCGTGGCGCCCTATTAAGTATCTATCCTAACATAAATAAAGTTAACTCCCGGGCAAGTTACCCTAGGCAATCGTATTTAAAAAACCAAACAGCCTATACACTATATACAAAAAGGTTTTTAATTTCAAATTTTGATAAACCTCAAATTTAATCAACATAACCCAAAAAAAGCAAAACCCAAAAAACATAATCAGGTACAAAACTTTCCCTTTGCATGAGGTATGGTTTTTTCCTTATTCCCCGCGTTTCTTCCCCTCTAATCGTGAGGAATCATCAGGGGAAAAAATATCCATTCCTTTCATCAGCTGAATAGGGCCCACGGCACCAGTAGATACGCCCCAAAGGGTAAGTATGAGCCTCACTCAACTAAATTTTTAGACCCAAAATTTTAAAAACCCCCCTGGACAGGGGGGCCCCACACTGCGGGCGCTACCTTTTACAATTTACAAACAACAACCTTCCGTAAACAAAGGCCACTTTTTC
>JAODAL010020420.1:0-69476 GCA_025379985.1 Phyllomedusa bahiana
AAAGACGGTTCTTGGGGTCGCACACCAGCAAAAACAACCTCAATTAAACCCCGGATGTTAATTCCCAAAAAGATTGGGCAACCACAAACTAGTTGCCTTGTAGCATGTTACAATTGCGTGTTTTCTACGCTACACAACAAGAGATAAAATTTTAATTAACCTTCGCTTGTGAATTATGCTACAGGAAAAATGTATATATTTTGGCGTTGATAATGACGGTTTCTTGGGGTCAGCACACCAGCAAAACAACGCTTATTTGACCCCTGGACGTAAATTGCGCAAAAGAATTGAGCAACCAAAAAACTAGTAGCTTTGTAGTGTGTTACAATTGCGTGTTTTCTACGCCACACAACAAGAGATAAAATTGTAATTAACCTTCGCTTGTGAATTATGCTACAGGAAAAATGTATATATTTTGGCATTGAAAATGACGGTTTCGTGGGGTCAGCACACAGCAAAAAAACGCATAATTAACACCAGGATGTAAATTGCGCAAAAGAATTGAGCAACCACAAACTAGTAGCTTTGTAGCGTGATACAATTGCGTGTTTTCTACGCCACACAACAAGAGATAAAATTGTAATTAACATTCGCTTGTGAATTATGCTACAGGAAAAATGTATATATCTTGGCGTTGAAAATGACGGTGACTTGGGTTCAGGACACCAGCACACCACCGCTCAATTAACACCTGGATGTAAATTGCGCAAAAGAATTGAGCAACCACAAACTACTAGCTTTGTAGCGTGTTACAATTGCGTGTTTTCTACGCCACACAACAAGAGATAAAATTGTAATTAACCTTCGCTTGTGAATTACGCTACAGGAAAAATGTATATATTTTGGCGTTGAAAATGACGGTTTCTTGGGGTCAGCACACCAGCAAAACAACGCTTAATTAACCCCTGGATGTAAATTGCGCAATAGAATTGAGCAGCCAAAAATGAAGTAGTATTTGTATTGTAAAAACGCTGTTTCTTTTAATGAATACAACAGGAACTGGCTTAGATCGCACTTGGATATTGAATGTATATGCAGCTGCAGTGGACACACACTGGATTTCAGATCCAATATCCCAAAAAATCAGAAATAGAACATTAAGAGAACAGTCTCTGAGACAAGCTGAGACACCCCACAAAAATCGCTGTATAAAAATCAGTTCTTCAGTGAGAGCTATCACAATCAGCCGCGGCAGCACCTTCCCTTATCAGTACAGTGAGAAGATTGTGAGCTCCCAGCGTCGCGCCCGGACTTATATAGTGCGGTGACGTCACAGAATCCCGCCGGTCTCTGATTGGTTTCATCTCTGCACATGTCATGCAGGCTATGCCCTTCTTCCTCCCAGAGTGCTTTGCCCCATGTGGCGCCATGTGCTCGCAGCCATTTTATCAATCAAAAGCACACTTCGTTCACCCGAAGTACCCCAAACTTCGACTTCGTTCAGAACCGAAGTTTTCCTGAAATTCTAAATGAATTCCACTTCGTTAGAATCGATTCGCCCATCTCTAGTCTTCATACAATGCTGTGTTTTAGTATGACACGCACATGACAGCCGCCGCTCTTAGAATCGCTTCACTCTTCATTTCGCTGGGCACTTACAGGGGCAAAACTGACCAAATAAGTGAAGCAGGAACGCACCTTAAAAAGGTAACGCAGCGCTAGCTTGAAAGAACTGAGTTGAGGGCCAAGATCCTACTATAACGTCAAAGAGTGCACTCCTTTTACACCAACAACAGATATTTCCACAGATTATGACAGAACCTGTTCTGTTAAACGCTGATACATGTAGAAACCCCCCGAAAAAGTGGAGAGGGTGTTGGTAGGGATTTTGCGTTGACGTCACTGATCATGTTGCCCTTCCTTTCATCCGTCAGTGTCCACTTTCAATCAGTCAATAATGCATTAGCATTGCTAAAGCCAAAAACAAACAGGAGTTGATTCAAACAGATATGACCAGTAAATGGGATATTTGCATGTCTTATATGTTCTGTATCCACTCCTGCTTTTGGCTAACTAATCATCAGACAATCCTGATCCTTCCCATTCCTTCTGACAGATGAAAAGAAGGGGAAAACCAAACATAGTGGCAACTTCATAGAGTGGTGAAGGGTGGAAACAGCATTAGTTGGCAGCAGGATGAGTAGGCCACAGAGTGGCACAATGACAAATTCTGGAGGTGGCAGCAACATCAGGAGCCCACAGAGTGGCAGAATGACGAAGTGTGAAGGTGACAGCAGCAGCAGCAGCATGAGGTCAGAATGGCACAATGACAAATTATGGAGGTGGCAGCAACATGGTAGGCCACAGAGTGCAAATATAACAGGTGTGGGGGTTTGCGGCAGCCAGCAACAGCGCACAGCATCAGCATGAGGTCAGAAAGTGGCACAATGACAGAGTGGGGAGGTGGGTGGCAATTCAGTCCCTTTTTAAAGATGGTGGGAGGCAGATGGAGCAACTGGCAGCAGATGTGTGGCATCAGGCGGATGGCAGCATCAGAATAGTGGCTGAGGCAAGTAGTTAGAATCCAGACATTTCTCAAAGTTTTGAGGAGGCGTCATGGCTGATCTAATATGATGCATAAGGCACTGGTGTGTGGAAATCCTGGCCAATCCACGCCTAATTCACCTTGACAAAGGTCAGTCTCTCCACATTTCGGGTGGACAAGCGGGTTCTCCTTGGGGTAACGATGGTCCCCGCCGCGTGCTTCTGGGTCATCTGCCTTGTCTTCCTCATTTCCCTCTACCTCCTCTGGATGCTCCTGTTCCTCCTCTCCTGTCATCTGAGTAGAAAAAACACTAATTTCACCAGATACTGCTTGTGTTCCAATGTCCTCCTCCTCCTCCTACAGTTCAGCCCCTACTGGACTCATGTGGCCGTGAGATGTAGGCACCACGTCTCCAGTCCCCTGTCCAGACAGATTTTGCAGTATCTGTTCCAGGACATGAAGCAGTAGCACGACGTTATTCATAACGTAGTCCTGCCGACTGACAAATAACGTTGCCTCTTCAAAGGGCCTGAGCAAATAGCAGGTGTCACGCATGAGCTGCCACTGGAGGGACATCAAAATTACACAGGGGAGTACTCCTGTCTGCTTGCATCATCAAAAATTCGCTAATGGCCTTTCTCTGTTCATACAGGGGGCCTAACATATGGAGGCTGGAATTCCAAAGGGTGAAAACATCGCATATCAGCCTATGTTGGGGGAGGCCACTCTACCGCTGCAACTCAAGGAGGGTGTGCTTGGCTTTGTAAGAATGTATTAAGTGCATGCACAGTTTCCTGGCCATTTTTAGAATGTCTTGCAGACGGGTGGAAGACTTCAGAAACCTTTTGTCAACCAGATTGAACACATGCGCTATGCAGGGCACATGGGTCATCCCTCCTTGGTGCAGCATGGACACCATGTTCCTTCCATTGTTTGTCACCATGGTTCCGATTTGCAGTTGTCACGGAGAAAGCCACACATCAATTTATTGTTGCATGACGCGGAGCAGCTCCTCCCCTGTGTGACATTGTTTACCCAGGCAAACCAGGTGTAGAACTGCGTGACACAGCTGTGCCCTTCATATGTGGTATGATAGAGCAGCAGTTAGACTTGTGGAGGCTGAGGTGGTGGTGGAGGAGGAGGCGGACATTGGCGCAGGAGCAGCAGTTTGACAACGTGGAGGACAGAGCGTCGTCTCCTGCCCAAGTTGTTGGTGTGGCTGGGCAGGAAGCACATTTACCCAGTGGGCCATAAAGGGCATGTACTGTCCCTGACCGTAGTTACAGTTCCACACGTCAGCGCTGCCTTGCACCTTGGAAGAAACCGATAAGCTCAAGGACTGCACAACCTTCTTTTCTACATATTTGTGAAGGGCTGGTACTGCCTTTTTGGAAAAGAAATTACGGCTTGGAACTCTCCACCTCGGCTCGGCACAACCATTATTCTCTGAACCGCTGCAGAATCCCACCAAATTGGAAAGGGAGGGACTAAAGTACCAACAAACTTGGACAGGAGCACGGTCAGCGTTCCTGCACCTTTTTAGGAATGGTTTGGATGCATACTTTGTCTCGTTGAATGGCTGTTGGCATCATGAGTAGCTAGGAGCAGGAGCATCTGGACCTGGAGATGATGGCAAAGACAAACAGCTCCCTTCTACCGAGGTTGTGGAGCCTTGACTGGCTGAAATGGCATGCATGCCACTAGGTGCTGCTGCTGTTGCTGCGGCGGCAGGATGGACCACCACATCTGAGACACGTTTCTCCCAGGCCACTGGATGGGTTTATGCTGCATGTGTTGATGCAGGGATATGGTGCCAACGTTATCTCCCTGGCCACGCTTCACTTTCTGCCCACAGATTCTACATATACACATGTTTGGCTCCTCCAGTGTCTTTGCAAACAACTGCCACATCGCCGAGTAGGTGATTTTACCGCCAACCCTCCACATGGAGTGACTACTAACGCCGCTGCCTCGCTGAGCTCCTGTGCCGCTACTTTCTTGGACCTACGAAGCGGGTTTTCTACCCCGTGGCCGTTTGGCTCCTGACTTCAAACTGCTTCCACCCTGCTTATCCACAGCCACACTAGCGACTTGCTGCCTGCTCTGCTGCCTGACGCGCAAGCTGACACCCTCTTCTCCCGAAGATGATGATGAAGCCATTGCTTCACCCGGCTCCCAAGTGCGATCGACTACATCGTCATCAATTTGTGTTTGCCCATACCTGCTATTTCTCCTCAACGGTCTTCAGTATGCAGGAGCCTGACTGCTTTTCAAAAATAACCTCCCGTGCCACTCTCCAAATAACTACTTTCCCACCTACTGCAAGAAGCAGGGGATGACTGCCCCACCTCTTCGCTGCCAAGTACCTGCTGACTGTCCACCAAGAGTTTGTTCTCGCTTTATATTGGCGCTGAGCCCAGACCACATAGGAGATCTCAGGCTGAGGGAACCGAGCGGGACAGAGGCGGGTTGAGGACAGGTGAGGGCCGCTGACCTGCTCCCCCGGGCTAGCAACTAAGTGTCGTGTCTGACAGGGTTTCCCAAATTTACTTTTGCTGAGGTTGTCAGATGTCATCTGGGAGGAAGTGGATGACCTAGTGGATATCCTGGTGGACAGTAAAATTAATTGTAGCAGCCAGTGTCAGGCAGCAGCAGTCAAAGCAAATAGGATCATGGGGTGCATTAAAAGGTGCATAGATGCAAATGATGAGAACATTATTCTCCCAATATTTCAAGTTCCAATGGTTAGACCACACATGGAATATTTTGTACAGTTTTGGGCACCATTGCACAGGAAAGACATTGTAGAGCTTGAACAGGGTTACATAAGGCGGGCAACAAAATAATAAAAGGGACTGATGGACTACAGTACACAGAAAGATTGGGAAGATTAGGGTTATTTTAGTTTAGAGAAAAGAAGGCTTCGGGGGGACATAATAAATATGTTTTAAAAAATCAAATAGGGCAATATAGAGATCTCTCCCAAGATTAAATTTATACACAGGGCTGTATCTAGAACAAGGGGGCATCCTTTACGTCTTGAGGAACGAAAGTTTCTACATAAACATAGAAAGGGATTCTTTACTGTAAGAGCAGTGAGACTATGGAATTCTCTGCCAGAGGGACTGGTCATGGTGAATTCACTAACCGAGTTCAACAAGGGTTTTGATGCATTTCTGGAACGTAATAATATAACAAGTTATAGTGTCTAGGATTCTGGAGAGGGGTCGTTGATCCAGGGATTTTTCCGATTGCCAGATTGGAGTCAGGAAGGAATTTTTCCCTAAAATGAGGACAATTGGCTTCTACCTCATTGGGGGTTTTTGCCTTCCTCTGGATCAACACCTTAGCACAACAGGCTGAACTAGATGGACGACTTGTCTTTTTTTAGCCTTACAAACTATGAAACTATGAAACTATGAATAAAGAACCCTTGGGTTGCTGGTCAACACACGGCCGCTAGATGACACCGGCAGTTCTGGCCTCACCAAGTCCCCCCTGCTGCGACGTCCCCTTACTGTGATGCGACCAGTACCTGCTCCAGGAACATTTGTGCCACTGCCACTCGCATGTGAAGAGCCTGCCAACTCTCTGTCTGACATACTGTCTGATCAAAAATTTACAGACTCTGTTTAATGAAGATGTCTGTATATGATAAATAAACACCCTGTATTTTACTCCCAATACAACACTAACAGGATTGAGTGGATTTCCAGAATCTGATTTTCCTAATAATAAGACAGGTGAAATGTAAATGATGGTGGACAAAAAACACTCTGTATTTGACTGCCAATACAACACTAACAGGATTGAGTGGATTCCCAGAATCTGAAATTCACTAATAATAGCACAGGTGAAATTTAAATGATGGTGGACAAAAAACACTCTGTATTTGACTGCCAATACAACACTAACAGGATTGAGTGGATTCCCAAAATCTGAAATTCCCTAATAATAGCACAAGTGAAATTTAAATGATGGTGGACAAAAAGCACTCTGTATTTGACTGCCAATAAAACACTAACAGAATTGAGTGGATTCCCAAAATCTGAAATTCCCTAACAATCGCACAGGTAAATTTTAAATGATGGTGTACAAAAACACTCTGTATTTGACTCCACGTGCAACACTAACAGGATTGGGTGAATTCCCTGAATCTGAAATTCCCTAATAATAGCACAGGTAAAATTTACATGATGACGGACAAAAACACAGTATTTGAATCGATGTGCAACACTAACAGGATTGAGTGGACTCCCAGAATCTGAAATTCCCCAGTAATAGTACAGGTGAAATTTAAATGATGGCGGACAAAAAACACTCTGTGTTTGACTCCATGTGCAAAGGGTCGTTCACATGGCTTATTGCAGGGATGGATTTCCTCCGTATTGCGTGCTGCAATACAGCTGGAATCCGTCCCAGCCATTAAGGTAATCCACAGTTCTCAAAGAGAACTATGGATTCCGTCGCTCCTACCCACTCGGCGAATCCGCCGGGCGGGGAGAAAGTGACATGTTCATTATCCCAGCGGGATACGCGCCATGGATAATGAAAGTCTATGAAGTCGGCGGGCAGCGCCCCCGCCCTGCCCCCACCCCTTACTCAAGGTGTAACTGCGGGCAAAATCCGTCCCGCAATTACGGCTTGAATAAGCCGTGTGAACCGGCCCTTACAGGATTGAGTGGATTCCCAGAATCTGAAATTCCCTAATAATAGCACAGTTAAAATTTAAATGATGGCGGACAAAAAACACTCTGTATTTGACTCCACGTGCAACACTAACAGGATTTAAGTTTTCCTTGAACTAAAATTTTCCCAAATAATCAACAGGTGAAATTTAAATGTTATGGGGCGAATTACACCCACCCTGGACACCCGGGGAGATACCCCACAAACTAAAAAAAATATAACATGGTGGCATTAAATTTTTGGGAAAACGAGCCCCTCTTGAAAAAAGCAGTTTCTTTCGGTGCTTGTATAGACAAGGGATCCAAAATGCGGGTGAGAAAAGAAAAGACTTCTAGTGGTCTTTTTCCCCCCTCCACAATCGCTGGTAAAAAAAATTTGCTTTAAATGAGATCTGTGTAGCAGAAAGCCGCAGCAGCAGAGCGCTTTATGCCAAAAAATAGAGGAATGAAAAAAAGGCGCTTTGTGCCATCCTTATTTTGTGAAATCACAAAGCCCCCCGGTTTTGTTTGGCTCCATTCTGCAATGTCATTGAGGGTCCCCCTTTCTTCCTCCCAGTTTTTCCTTGCCCCATGTAACCCATGTGCTTGCGGCCTTTTTGCAAAAAAAACCCCGCTTTTTTCCCGGAATACCCTAATCTTGGCTTCGTGCAAAACCCAAAGTTTTCCTGAAATTCAAAAAACGAATTCCACTTCGTTAGAATCAATTCACCCATCTCTCGTTGCAACCCATTATAGTGTCAATTGTCATAAAGTGCAAATGGGCTGACCGAGTGGGCCCCCTCCCTAGGTCTAGCCACTTAGATGCTGTGATTGCTATTGAACATGGCATCTAAGTGGTAAGTGGCTAATGAAGGAAGCAAAGTTGGAGACAGAAAGGCATATTGCCAAAGAGAGTAAAACTAACCACAAAATATTTGTAACTATATAAATAGTAAAAAGACTAAAACTTTAAATTTTGGCTCTTTAAAAAGTAGTGACGGAAGTAGGTATTGTACAGGGCGATGAGGAGAAAGCAAACCTATTAAAAATTTGCCTCCAGTCCACCATATTCACTGAGGAAAATGACATTCCTGTTTCTTGTCCAACCCAGGAAGAAGTTCAGCTTCTTCCTGGGTTAGACTTACCACTGTCCTAAGGGAAAAAGTAATGTGATATTCAAGCCCCTATTCTTAATATTTATGGACTATATGATAACAGGGTATGTTCCAGAGGTTTGGCGCATAGCAAATTTGGTGCTAATATTTAAAAGGGGGTCAAAAAGTTATCCTTGAAACTATAGGCCGGAAAGTCTACCCTCTGTTGTAGATAAATTGTTTGAAAATTAATTAAGAGATGCTATACTGGAGTATCTCACTGAAAATAAATGTATAACTCCATTGGAGCATGGGTTTATAAAGGATTTGTCCTTTTAAACTTATCTCATCAGCTTCTACGAGGAGGTTAGTTCTAGACTAGATGGGGGTGAGGCACTGGATGTCATGTATCTAGATTTTTCTAAAACGTTTGATACTATGACACATAAAAGGTTGGTAAGTAAAATGAGAATGTTTGGACTGCGGGAAAATGTTTGCAAATGGGTAAGTAACAAAGGGAGGTGATTAATAGTACATACTCGGACTGGATCCCTGTTTCTAGTGGGGTTCAACAGGGATCAGTATTAGGCCTTATTATTTTTAACATATTTATTAATGACCTTACACATGGATTGCACAGTAGATTATTAATCTCAGCAGATGTTACTAAGCAACATAATAGAGCATAATGTTTTAATATAAAGAAATCTGGATAAGTTGGAGACCTAAGCAGAGAAGTGGCAGATGAGGTTTAACACAGATAAATGCAAGGTTATGCACATGGGGAGGAAAAATCCATTTCATGATTACTTGTTAAACGAAAAACCGTTGGGGAAAAAAGTGAGATGGAGAAGGACTTGGGAATCCTAATAGACAAGGCATGGCAAATAGGATCATGGGGTGTATTAAAAGGGAATAGATTCACATGTTGAGAACATGATTCTTTTATTATAAAAGTCACTGGTCAGACCACACATGGAATACTGGTGCACATTTATCAAGGCAGTTGTGCCAGAATTCTGGCACAATTTGCGCCTAAAATAATGTCTTATATGCTTTACGACACATTTACTATGTATTTTAGACAGTTTCAGACACTTCTGCACCTCGCCCGACAAAAGGGTATAGCCTCATTGAAAGGGATGTAGTTTCGTAGAAAAGGAGCATGGTTTAAAATGCAACAAAAATGAGCCAGAATTTTGTCTCAGTTTGTGGCGTAAAAGTAAGGCAACTTAAGTATGGTACAAAGTTACACTAGACAGTTCTAACCTGTGCCAGATTTATCAATACTGTGATAAATATGGCTCATTTTAAGATTGTCTGGTCTAACTTAAAACTGTCTTACAGTTAGAAACTATTGATAATTGTATACAGTTTTAGGCACCAGTGCACAGGAAACACATTGTAGAGCTTGAACAGGTTCAGAGAAGGGCAACTAATAAAAGGATTGGGTGGACTACAATACCCAGGAAGATTATCAAGATTAGGATTATTTCGTTTAGAGAAAAGACGGCTTCGGGGGACATAATAAATATGTTTAAATATATCAAAGGTCAATATAGAGTTCTCACCCAAGATCTATTTATACCCAGGACTGTATCAAGAACAAGGGGGCATCCTCTATATATTGAGGAAAGAAAGTTTCTACATAAACATAGAAAGGGATTATTTACTGTAAGAGCAGTGAGACTGTGGGAATCTCTACCAGTGGGACTTGTCATGGTGAATTCACTAAAAGGATTTAGATGAATTTCAAGAGTGCAATAACATAACAAGTGTAACGCCGCACGCTGCGGTTCGACGCTCGTGCCTCCCAGCCCCCAGCGCCTCCCGTGCTGCGGACCGGGAGCCCGACCCCAGGCATGGCCAGCCCCGGCATGCGCTGCACTGCTACTCAACTAGCCGCGTCCTGCTTCCTCCTTCAGCGGCGTGTGGCAGTCTCTGCTTCTGCTTGCACTATCCCGGCAGGTCACTAGGGGTGCGCGCGAGCAGCTTCTTAGATTTAAAGGGACAGTACTAAATTGGTGTTCCCTTTCCACCTATGGCCTTTGGGCACGGGTTTTATAGGGATACCCCTTCCTGCCGTCGGCGCACAGTTGTTGGTGTCCCTGCGTTAGCAATGTTTGTGTGTGTTTGCGAGCGTTCTCTCTGATGGTTCCGTAGCCTCTACGTCTCCGCTCCTGCCTTGCCAGTCCTGCCTTGCCAGTCCTGCCTAGTGTAATGCTAATAGGTTATTTGGCCATCAAGAATCCATATTGTTTGGATCACTTTAAGACAGCTTGGTTTAACTCATATAATAAAGTAACTTTCTTAGTGCCTGCAAGAGTCAGTAAAAACAATATCTGTTTATGTATTCTTATCGCATAGTTGTTTGGTGAGAAGAGTGTTCCTACCAGGAGTCTTCATCACCTGGTCTCATTATCGCATAGTTTTCTTATTATTTCACAGTTTCGGTATCCATGTTGCTAGGAGTTTTCTGACATGATTTCTTATCCAATAATGGCTTTGTCCAGTATAAGGTGACCTCTCGAGAACTGGCCATTCAAGAGAGAGATGTTATATTGGACAAATGTAACCTATCAGAGTTTGTGTAACATTTGGTTACACAGGCACTTGTTTTCAAATGAGATATACGCTGGAGCAGACAGTTGTGAGATCAGAAGCCATCTAGTACCACGGACGCCCAAGTAGATCCCAGGAGATCTCTCTGTTCTCACCGCTGTTGGCTTCTCCAGTGGATGGAGATTAAGACAGATTTGAAACCCTGGTGAAGTGCACAGTGTGAGTATGTTAGCCCTTGTATTGTGCTGGATTTATAGACCTGCTATCGTGATGCTAACTGGTCCTTGGGGCAGGAGAATAGATTCAAGTGCCTTAAAGTAAGTTAACTCTTGTACTGTACTGAGTTTATAGACCTGCTATAGTGATGCAAACTGGTCCTTGGGGCAGGAGATAAATTCAGGTGCTTTACAGCGTGCAGTGTAAATGATGCAGTATTGTATTAGCTCATGGACCAGGATTCTGTGGTGGGAGACAGGTTGCAGTGTTTTATTGTATTGTACTCACTAGTGACAAGTGTGAGTGCTTTGCCTTATCGCATTCATCCGGTGGACCCACCATAGTCAGGTTCAGGAGCCCTGGGTCAGGAGATGGGTGTTTGTGCTTTACCTTTGTTACTTATATGATGTAAATACGTGCTTTGCTTCTGTAATCTATATTATGCAAAAGTATATACAATATCACACTATCTTCCTTTAGTCTTATGTAATCACTTAGTTCTTCATATAATAAAGTTTATAAAGCATTTGATGTTGCCTTCTTTAAAGCCGTAGAGGACCCCTTAAGATAGTTGGCAAAACTCCTAGTCAGTCCTGCCTGCTCCGGTTCTACACTCTGGTGTCCTGCCTACTCCAGTTCCATGCTCCGGTCGGCCCTTTGTCCGCGCTACCTGCTTCGGCTGTCACCACTGGGTCCTGCATCGGGGGTAGCGACCTGGGGGATTCCCTGCAGCAAAGCCTGTCCTGCCTTGCCTTTACAACGGACACCAGAAGGCATTACATCAGCAAAAAGCATGTACAAATGAATTAACCTACGGGAACAGATAATTATATGTGAATGATTATCGCCTGCGTTCAATTTACTTGATTTTTGTTTACTTTGTGTTTCTTCACCTCCACCCCCACCTTCCAGGATCCATAACTTTTTTTCATTTTTCAGTCTACAAAGACAAAACATGATTTGTTTTTTGTCGGGTGAGAGGAGATTACATTTTACTATTTACCACACCCTTTATTACACTGGAAAACAAAAATTATTTATAGGGTAGAACATGAAAAAAAGCACTTGGACCATTTTTTTTTTTGCAGGGGAGTTTGTTGACAAAGGGTGGTAGTTTGAACTTTCATTTTTTTTTAACAGTGTTAAACCTTTTTTGTTCTTTAATTGCACTTGAAGTTGTGTGGCATCCATCATCTGGTTCCGCAGGGCAATGTTTACACTGAAGTGGTCATCAGTATGTGATATAGCCAAAGGATGTCCACTTGTTTGCCTTTCTGTGACTCTTCCAGTCCCTTTGTACTTCTGTTGCAAACTGCTGATGATACTGTGACACTCTAAGCATCCTGCTTGAAGCCTCACAATGATGAGGTACTGTTGATCAATTGTAAGGTGTTGTCTTGGTCTCATGATGTCAAGGAGGACTGTTTAGTCCCAATTCAAATTGATCTCCTAAATTGATTGGGTGATTCAGGGATCAAATACCTGTTGTGAAATTTGCCATTAAGCTCCTTGTTAGAGGTCTTTTTGCAAGTTGTGCAAAAAGTACTGAAACATTGAACAGTTGGACATATGCATTTTAAAGTTAAGAGATGGTCTAATTTTTTTTCAGTAAAAAAAATGTTGAAGAAATTTTATCTTCATTCTGAAATTTCAACCAAAAGCCAAAAATCCCTAACTTCTTGTGAGTAGTGTATGTTTGTGTGCAAAGAAGTAGCATAACCTAGAAAAATAAGGGTGACATGTATGAACGGGTCTCCATTTTTTTGCCATGCTTTGAGCCAAACAAACTGTCATAGCCCTGTTCTTTATATGGATTAACCGTCGTACACCAAAACTTGGCCCAATATGTGCCAGATATGACATACTGAATGTGTCAAAGATGCAGGGACGTCACACCAGAATCATACAATGCCCCAGAAATGTGCCAAAGTTTGGTGCAAAACTGTCGTACAAATCCATATCAGTTTCAAAGTGGCATGACTGAGACAAATTTTGGCGCATACACTCTATGCACCAATGTTTGGCTTATAGATTGAGACTCATACATACTGTCAAATTGTGCACTCTTAAAGACAGAGGTAGAACTGGCCAGTTGTCCCTATGTTTTTAGTCGATTGTTGTGCAAAATTTTGGAGAACTAAGATATTTTTCTTTATCAGAGAATAATCATGTAAAGGCTTTGCACACCCTATATTTGTGACATTGTTTCTCCTGTATTTATTTAGGTGGTAAAAGTAGATAGATATTGTTTGTGTACATTTATGAAAAAAAAATCTTCTTCTTTGCATTTACAAGTGCAATATATCACAAACTGTACAAACTGTAAGGGTGCGTTCCCACTGCACAGGACAAATACCGGCCGGTTTGCTGGCCGGTATCTGTCCTGTTTTGCGGCCGTCCCCACGGCCGCGGGGGGGGGGGGGGGGGGGGGGAGGGGAGTGGGAGATGCCTTTTTTCGGCGATGAGTGGAGAAAAGCCCTCCCCCTTCACATTGGCTAGCACAGATTCCGTCCGGAAACCAGACGGAAGATTGTGCTTGCACAATATTTTGTGGCCGGGCCGCGGGCGGAAAAACCGCCGGACGGAAAACCCCTGTGGGGACTGCTGCACGGGCTTTCCATAGAGCACCATTGTGTTCATTTTCGGCTGTTTTTTCAGGCGGTCTGAAAAACCGCAAACCAGCTGAAAAACTGGCCAAAAACCCGGGCCGTGGGGACATGCCCTAAGAGACCAAGGGGTAGAGTGGAAGACAGAAGGAATGTATCACTGTGGTGGCTGGACTCAGTGATATATAAAACATATTGTTTGTTGTCAGCGACGTTTATGTTGTTGAGCCTGTTATTGTTACAGTAGTTCGTTTCTGGGTTTATTATACAGTGGCCGGAGAGCCTAAGTGGGAAAGGTCACTCCCATACTCCAGCCAGGGCCTTACCAGGCATGTATAAGGCAGCTGACACAGCTCAGAGTGGAGTTGTGTGATAATGCTGGAAGCTTCCATGTAGTGTGGGAGTGTAAAAGCTGCCTGCAATTTCCCTGAAAGTCTATACCACTGACCTGGTGACATTGTTTCATATTGCCTTTATTGTGTTATCCTGAAGAAAGGACTGTCTTGGTTTTCCGTTTAGAAGCTGAAGCAAGGGTATATTTTTGATATGTGTAGAATGCGCCTGAATCTATGACTACTGTGGGTCATAAATCAGGTGCATTCTATCACAAGAACGACAATTCAGGCTCAGGTAAACCCCTTTTAAAGAGCACCTATCACCACTGAGGAAACCATCTTGAAAACAGCTGATGAGAGCGGGCATCTTGTGTTTGGCAGTTTAACACACTGTGTCCATATAGGCCCTGTCCCCTAATTCCAAGCCTGTATGCACCAGGATTCCAGGATTGTATGCACAGCAATTACAGCTATGAGAGTCTTTTATCCAGAGTCAGGACCAAGGTCTACACTATGAATTTCAGAAGATTTTCAGAAGCTCAATTTATTCCAAAAATCAACTTACAGTATAACCACAAATTTTTCCACACACAATATGTGATGCAGAATCCACGTCTAAAATCTGCACCTCTCAGAATTTAGACATGCTCTTTAAGGCTATGTCTACACGGCAGTGGCCAAAAAACGACCTGAAAATGAATTACTAAAAATGTTCATGAAGCTGAGTTTTCCGTCCACTGCCTGTCAAAAGCAGCTGAAAAAAGGTCCGTTTTTTGTCGCGTTTTTCGTTTTTGGGAGCGTTTTTTGGAGCGTTTTTTGAAGCGTTTTTTGGAGCGTCTTTGCTCTGCTTTTTAATGTATTCACAAATTAAGCCATTGGATGTAAACTACACCCTACAGGTGGAGTTAATAATAATAATAATAATAATAATAATAATCTTTATTTATATAGCGCCAACATATTTCGCAGCACTTTACAATGTAGAGGGTATAATTACAGACAAAAGACAGACATTACACTGTGAAAGCTACTTACAGGTGAGACACAAGGTGTGAGGGCCCTGCTCGCAAGAGCTTACAATCTAAGAGGGTGCCTGGGGGAAACAAAGGGGGAGAAGTGCTAAATTTACAATGGCCCAGCCATGCTTTATAAATATGGGGAGGTTTACATAAAAATTTGGTGAACCTGCCACCATGACTGTACATCTATATACAGATAAGTGCCTGTGAGTGCCCTAGTGTAGGGAGTGACAAATGTGTGTGATAGAAGGTGGGGGTTAACAATTAGTGGTTTTGGTAGGCCTGCCTGAGAAGATGTGTTTTCAGGACACTCTTAAAACTGAGAAGGCTGGGATTGTGCCTGATGGTACGTGGTAGGATGTTCCAGTGAATGGGTGCAGCACGTGCAAAATCTTGAAGACGGGCATGGGAGGTTCGGATGATTGTAGTCTGTTGTTTGATGTCCGTAGCTGAGCGGAGAGAGCGGGCAGGGTGGTAGACAGAGATGATGGAGGAGATGTATAGGGGTGCAGCACTGTTGAGAGCTCTATGGGTGAGAGTTATTAGTTTATGTTGTCTCCTGTACTGAATGGGCAACCAGTGCAGTGACCGAAACAGGGTAGAGGCATCAGTTTTAGCGGCTGGAGAGAAAGACAAGCCTGGCTGCTGCATTCAGGATAGATTGGAGAGGGGAGAGTTTGCACAGAGGGAGACCGATAAGCAAGGAGTTACAGTAGTCAAGACGAGAATGAATAAGAGCAACAATGAGAGTTTGAGTGGTTTCCACAGTGAGAAAAGGACGGATTCTGGAGATGTTCTTGAGGTGCAAGTGACAGGAGCGGGCAAGGGATTGGATATATGGGGTGAAGGTCAGATCAGAATCTAGAATAACCCCAAGACATCTGGCCTGCTGCCTAGGAATTATGGTGGTGCCACACACTGAGAGAGAAATAGCAGATGGGAGTTAACATGTTAAGTAGTCACTTCCTTTAGATCACTGTAGCCATTGTGAGCACATTGTCCTTTGTGTGCTGCTGCTGCGTGCTACTGCTTTATTAAACTTTGCACCAGATTCTTGCACCAAAATCCACAAAAACCCACACTATCTTTGCATACAGCAAGATAACTGTATTAGCGTCAAAATCTGTAAAGAAAAGGATTTTAGCTTCAAAATCCCCAAAAAACGCATTATTGCGCCAAATTCCGTAAAAAAAAAATATTTTTAGTGTCAGAAGCGTGATCAGTTTATTAGCGCCAAAATTTTTAAAGATATTGAACTTAGCCCCCAAATCTGTCAAAAAATGGATTCTGCCGCCGAAATCCGTAAAAAATTTATTTATTTGCGTCAAAAGCTAGATCACTTTATTAGCGCCAAAATCTGTAAAGATACAGATTTTAGCCCCAAAAGCCATAAAAAACGGATTCTTGCACCAAAATCCGTTAAAACTTATTTTTGGCGTCAGAAGCGAGATAACATTATTAGCGCCAAAATCAGTGAAAAAAATTATTCAAAAAGGGGTCAAAAAGTGATCCAGGAAACTATAGGCCAGATAGCTTAACCTCTGTTGTAGGTAAAATGTTTGAAGGTTTTCTCAGAGATGCTATCCTGGAGTATCTCACTGAAAATAAATGTATAACGCCATTCCAGCATGGGTTCATGAAGGATCGGTCCTGTCAGACTAATCTCATCAGCTTCTATGAGGAAGTCAGTGCTAGACTGGATCGGGGTGAGGCACTGGATGTCATATATCTAGATTTTTCTAAAGCATTTGATACGGTGCCACATAAAAGGTTGGTAAATAAAATGAGAATGCTTGGACTGGGGGAAAATGTGTGCAAGTGGGTAAGTAACTGGCTCACTGATAGAAAACAAAGGGTAGTAATTAACGGTACATACTCAGACTGGATCGCTGTTACTAGTGGGGTACCACAAGGGTCAGTATTGGGCCCTATCCTCTTTAACATTTTCATTAATGATCTTACACAGGGAATACACAGTAGAATATCGATCTTTGCAGACGATACTAAGCTCTGTAAAGTAATCAACACAATAGAGGATAATATGTTATTACAAAGGGATCTGGATAAGTTGGAGGCCTGGGCAGGGAAATGGCAGATGAGGTTTAACACTGATAAATGCAAGGTTATGCACATGGGGAAGAGAAATCCATTACATGATTACATGTTAAATGGAAAAACACTGGGTAAAAGTGACATGGAGAAGGACTTGGGAATCCTGGTGGACAGTAAACTTAATTGTAGCAGCCAGTGTCAGGCAGCAGCAGCCAAAGCAAATAGGATCATGGGGTGCATTAAAAGGGCATAGATGCACATGATGAGAACATTATTCTCCCATTATACAAGTCACTGGTTAGACCACACATGGAATATTGTGTACAGTTTTGGGCACCAGTGCACAGGAAAGACATTGTAGAGCTTGAACAGGTACAAAGGCGGGCAACAAAAATAATAAAAGGACTGGGTGGACTACAGTACACAGAAAGATTGGCAAGATTAGGGTTATTTAGTTTAGAGAAAAGACGGCTTCGGGGGGACATAATAAATATGTTTAAATACATCAAAGGTCAATATAGAGATCTCTCCCAAGATTTATTTATACACAGGGCTGTATCTAGAACAAGGGGGCATACTTTACGTCTTGAGGAACGAAAGTTTCTACATAAACATAGAAAGGGATTCTTTACTGTAAGAGCAGTGAGACTATGGAATTCTCTGCCAGAGGGACTGGTCATGGTGAATTCACTAACCGAGTTCAAAAAGGGTTTGGATGCATTTCTGGAGCGTAATAATATAACAAGTTATAGTGACTAGGATTCAGGAGAGGGGTCATTGATCCAGGGATTTTTCTGATTGCCAGATTGGAGTCAGGAAGGAATTTTTCCCTAAAATGAGGACAATTGGCTTCTACCTCATTGGGGTTTTTTGCCTTCCTCTGGATCAACACCTTAGCACAATAGGCTGAACTAGATGGACGACTTGTCTTTTTTTAGCCTTACAAACTATGAAACTATGAAACTAGTGTAAAAAAACGTAAAAAAAACTTATTTTTGCGCCAAAGTCCGTAAAAAAATGTATTTTTGGCATCAGAAGCGAGATAACTTTATTAGCGCCAAAATCTGTAAAAAAAAATATTTTAGTGCCAAAAAACGTAAAAAAACGGATTCTTGCGCCAAAATCCGTAAAAAAACGTATTTTTGGTGTCAGAGGCGAGATAACGTTATTAGCACCAAAATCTGTAAAAAAAAATATTTTAGTGCCCAAAAACGTAAAAAACTTATTTTGCGCCAAAGTCCGTAAAAAAAACTTATTTTTGGCATCAGAGGCGAGATAACGTTATTGGCGCCAAAATCTGTAAAAAAATTATTTTAGTGCCCAAAATCCGTAAAAAACGTATTTTTGGCGTCAGAGGCGAGATAACGTTATTGGCGCCAAAATCTGTAAAAAAAATTATTTTAGTGCCAAAAAACGTAAAAAAACGGATTCTTGCACCAAAATCCGTAAAAAAACGTATTTTTGGCATCCGAAGCGAGAAAACGTTATTAGCGGCAAAATCTGTAAAAAAAGAATATTTTAGTGCCAAAAAACGTAAAAAAACGGATTCTTGCGCCAAAATCTGTAAAAAAACGTATTTTTGGCGTCAAAGGCGAGATAACGTTATAAGCGCCAAGATCTGTAAAAAAAAATATTTTAGTGTAAAAAAACGTATTTTTGCGCCAAAATCCGTAAAAAAATGTATTTTTGGCGTCAGAGGTGAGATAACGTTATTAGCGGCAAAATCTGTAAAAAAAAAATTTTAGTGCCCAAAAACTTAAAAAAACTGATTCTTGCGCCAAATCCGTAAAAAAAAACGTATTTTTGGCGTCAGAGGCGAGATAACGTTATTAGCGCCAAAATCTGTAAAAAAAAAAATATTTTAGTGCAAAAAAACGTAAAAAAAGGATTCTTGCGCCAAAATCCGTAAAAAAACGGATCTTTGGCGTCAGAAGCGAGATAACGTTATTAGCGGCAAAATCTGTAAAAAAAATTATTTTAGTGCCAAAAAAACGTAAAAAATGGATTCTGGCGCCAAAATCCGTAAAAAACGTATTCTGGCACCAAAATCCGTAAAAAACTTATTTTCAGTAGCAAGATAACTTTATTAGTGGCAAAATATGTTTAGAAAAGGATTTTAGCATCAAAATCTGTAAAAAAAACAGATTCTGATGCCAAAATCTGTAAAAAAACTTATTTTTAGCGAAAAAAATATGAATTGCGCAAAAATCGTTAGCGGCCAAAGCGTGATCATTTTATTACAAAAGGTACAGACAAGGACACATCAGACACTTGTATGCAAATTTGATAAGGATTAACCTTTGTTACACCCAGTATAGGTGTAACTTGGGTCTCTGGGAGGGTTTTCATTGAAAACCGCGAAAATGCGCCAAAAGATGTCCGCCGCTTTCCATAGACTCCTGTAGTAAATTTTCTGCCCGGCTCTGCCGTTTTTTAGAGCATGTTGCAAAATACGACCTGTAAAAAAAACGAGCAGAAAAAAGAAGCTCAGTGTAGACAGCAGGAGGGTTTTACAATAGAAGTCTATGGGAGATGATTACAGTCGTTTTTCCAGCGTTTTTAGAAAATGAAAAGACGTTTTTCTGTGCAGTGTTGACATAGCCTAAAATGTAGATGCATATTTTGGTGCATTTTTTACAGGGATTAACCCAACTGGATAAGTCTGCTTCTCAGCTCCCTGATGCAAAATCAAAGCAGATTCTGAATCAAAGAAGCCACTTCCTTTTTACGCATTGAAAATCTGAAATGCTAGGAAAAAAATTAAAAGATTTTTCATACTATTATTTATTTATATGGATATCCAGCTACCTATATGTGTGTATATTTATCTACTGATGTGATAGAGGACAAGAGTATGCCACAGATAAATTAAAAATAAAATAAAGGATATAGCAACATATATTTAATATAGACATTAAAATGCCCACTGATTGCCAAAAAGCCCTAAACCACATGGTATGTCTGTATATATATAACATTTTAAATAGTTTTCTCTTTTTTTTATTACCCCATTATCATGTGTGGGATTTTTTTTTTCGTACCATAATGTATAATGTACTGGAAACTACCCAAAAAAAAATTCCATGTAGGATGGAACATAAAAAAATGCAATTGCATACATTGTGGGGAGGGTGGGTGGGATACTTTTTATGGAGTCCACTTTCATCCGTATTCTGAAGATCCATATCATTCCAGTGTTACCAAATTTGTAAACGTTTTGTTATGTTTCTTGTGAAAATTCTGTTTTTTAAATTTTTGCAGAAATGCCAATAACTTTTTTATTCTTCCACCTATGGACCCAAGTAATGGTGCATTTTTTGCAGGCTGCGGTACACTTTTTATTGGAATCACTTTGGCATTTCAGGCGACTCTTTTATTATTTTATATTCCAATTTCTTGGGGATATAAAATGACCACACAATTTGGGATTTTTTTTTCTTCTGCAGTGTTCAGCTTATAGGTTAAATGATGGTAGAATTTAATAGATCAGACTTTTCCGAACAGGATTTTACAAACGAGAATATTATGAACCCCTACATTTTTTCAGTTTTTTTTATTTGCAAAATGGCAAAAAAGGGGTGATTTGAACTTTTAATTTTTTTTTATTTGAACAATTAGTGCCCCTACGGTACTTGATCACTAGTGGGCACGATCGCTTGTCCTATATATGTTAGTACTATTCTACTACCATATATAGGCTTTTCAATCATTGCCTATTATACTCTGTCTATGACACCAAGGGGTCTAAAGTGTTAACGGCTTGTAGATATATGAAAAAAATGACAATAGTGTCCCTTTAATTACTTGTTCAGACCACAGTATTCATAGTTACTAGTCTTGATGGGTTTTATATGACCCTAGTAATAACACCTCTGTAGGAGCTTATATGACTGCTATACTGGCTAATTATCACCCTATACAGAAGTCCTATATTAGCCCCCACAGAGGTGATATTACTTGTGTAACTATAGAGGCTAAAATCCACCAAGGCTAGTAATGACCTGTATGGACAGCACAGCCTAACATTCTGCCTATAACATCCATATAGACCAGGGATTCCCAAACTCCAGTCCTGACGCCTAACCAGCAGGTCATGTTTTCAGGATATTCCACAGAATGCACTGATAATAATTAAGTCACCTATGCAGCATAATTAAATCACTTGTGCACTGCTAAGGAAAGCCAGAAAACATGACCTGTTGGTGCGGCGTGAGGACCGGAGTTTGGGAACCCCTGATATAGACCATTGCTAGTCTTGGTGGATTTCAGCTCTTATAGTCACTGGAGCAGATTTATCAAGGCAGTTGCTCCAGAATTCTGGCTCAATTTTCACCAAAAACAAGCTTTTCGCCACATTTACTA
The DNA here is from genome assembly GCA_025379985.1 of Phyllomedusa bahiana. Classification (NCBI taxonomy): domain Eukaryota; kingdom Metazoa; phylum Chordata; class Amphibia; order Anura; family Hylidae; genus Phyllomedusa; species Phyllomedusa bahiana. The sequence continues at coordinate 21,399 of JAODAL010020420.1, forward strand.
TGTGTTTTAGACAGTTTCAGACACTTCTGCGCCTCGTCCGACAAAGGGGGTGTGGCTTCGTGAAAGTGGCGGTGGTTTTGCGGAAATGGGCGTGGCTTAAATGCAACGAGAAATGCGCCAGGATGTGCGACCAAATTCTGGCGTAAAAGTAAGCCAACTTAAAGATGGTGCAAACTGAGACTAGACAGTTCTAAACTGCACCAGATTTATCAACACTATGATAAATTTGGCGCATTTTAAGACTGTCTAGTCTAAGTTTACGCTGTCTAAAAGTAAGACACTTTTGATAAATCTGCCCCACTGTATTAAGTCAACAATGGCAGGGGTTACTAAACTCACCGAAGAGTTAATCCGCAGTCGGAAGGGAGGGGGAAGCGTGTGGGATCTGGTCTGCCAGCTTCTGCAGGAGATAGGATTGAATGGCTCATTGCCAAAGCTTAGAGGATAGAAGGTGAAGCTACTACACTGACGCACAAGGTTACGTTTACACGGCTTATTGTGGCGCTTATAGTACGCCAGGTGTTTTGGAACCACACGCTGATCAGCACATAACTCCAAAGCACGGGGGGTCAGCCAGGCACTGGCCCCATAGACATGCATTGTCAGCGGCGCGTATTTGCCGCTAACAATTGACATGGTAATTCTCCCCCCGTGCGTAAAATACGGTCGTATTGTAAGCAAGGGGGGGAGAACACGGCGAAATGCACGCCGAAATATGTGGTATTAAGCCGTGTGAACATACCCTTAGGCGCATGTGTATGTTTGTTCCTTATGCTGGCTGCCACAGCCCAAGCCTCACTTTTGTTTGCTTGGCCATGCAACTTAAGCTATATCTACACTGAACAGAAAAACGTCCGTTTTTTTCAGCATTTTTCGTTTTCTAAAAACGCTGGAAAAACGACTGAAATCTGCTCCCATAGACTTCTATTGTAAAAACATCCTGCTGTCTAAACTGAGCTTCTTTTTTGTGCTAGTTTTTTTTTACTTGTCGTCTTTTGCAACATGTTCTAAAAAACGCCAGAGCCGGGCAGAAAATTTACTACAGAAGTCTATGGAAAGCGGTGAATGTCTTTGGGCGTGTTTTCGCTGCGTTTTTTGCCGCGATTTTTCAATGAAAACCCACCCAGGATACCCAAGTCCCACCTATAGTGGGTGTTAATAAAGGTTATACCTTATCAAATCTACATACAAGTCTGTGTCCTATTTTGTACCTTTTGTAATAAAATGATCATGCTTTGGTCGCTAACGATTTTTGCGCAATTCATATTTTTTCCCTAAAATACGTTTTTTAAGGATTTAGGCAGAATCGGTTTCTTAACATATTTTGTCGCTAATAAAGTTATCTCGCTTCTGACGCTTAAAAATAAGGTTTTTTTTTACAGATTTTGGCGTCAAAATGCTTTTTATATGTATTTTGGCGCTAAAATCCTTTTCTTAACATATTTGGTGCCAATAAAGTTCTCTCGCTTCTGACGCTAAAAATACGATTTTTTACGGATTTTGGTGCAAGAATCAGTTTTTTGACGGTTTTTGGCACTAAAATACTTTTCTTTACAGATTTTGGTGCTAATAAAGTTATCTAGCTTCTGACGATAAAAATACTTTTATTTATGGATTTTGGCACCAGAATCTGTTTATTTACGTTTTTTGGCGCTAAAATCCTTTTCTTAACTTTATTAGTGCCAAAATATGTTAGGAAAGGATTTTAGCGCCAAAATTAGTGAAAAAAGGATTCTTGCGCAAAACGCGAGATAGCTTTATTAGCGCCAAAATCCATAAAAAATGCAGATTTTAGCACCAAAATCCCTTAAAAATGGACTTGAGGGCCAAAATCCAATATTTTTGGCGACAAATGTGAAATAACTTTATTAGCGGCAAAATCCGTAAAACGAATACAAGATTACATATAATTGCAATTATGTGCTTTATATCCCCTTTCGTCTTAATTTATGCATACATTAAAAAACAGGCTTGAAGACAAGCAAATAATGTGTGTAAAAAACGCTGCAAAAAACGCAAATCGCGGCAAAAAGCTGCCATTTTTTCAGCTGCTTTTGACAGGCAGTGGAAAGAAAACTTAGTTTCATGAACGTTTTTAGTAGTTCGGTTTCAGATCGTTTTTTGTCCACTGCACTGTAAACATAGCCTTATAGTACAGTCAGCACCGAGCACATACAAGCAGTCGCAGCCAACCCCTTGTAAGCTGGGTACAGCATTTCAGGAGCCGGCGCTCCTGTACCCAGTTTATAAGCGCAGGGCTGAGCCTCCTTGTTTGTGCTCGGTGCTGTACAGCTCATTAATATCAGGGTGGGCGCCGGCTGCTTTGTATACAGCAGCTGTAGCAGAAGCACCTGAATTGCTACAGAGGGTTTGATGCACAGAGAGCTGCAAACTCCTTCAGCACCTTGCCCTTCCAGCTGCGCTGACTGCTACTCAGCAGAGCCAGAGATAGGCAGCTGCAGGGTCCTTTCCACAGAAGAGCTGCTTGAAAACTCTCATAAACTATTCTTCCACAACACCATGCATTATGGGAGAGTAACGAAAGCATAGCAATGCATGCTGTGTGTTTATGGTTGACTGTCTGGCGGCGACTTCGTTCTGAAGTCAGCTCAATAGCACTAGTCACGTGACCTAAACAAGGATATTTTTTTCCTGGGTAAAGGCCATATCATGCACTGAGAAAATGGAGGAGCTCATTAAGGACCTGGTGCAGCGCAATGTGCAGCAGGCTCAACAGGAGACAAACGGGGCCCAACAGGAGACAAGCTCCTGATCCAACAGATGGCTCTCCTGACAGAAGCCATCAGAACAAGAGAACCTGCGGCTCCTTTAAGCCCAAGTGACAGTTCTAAGGCAAGGAGGACTGTGAGAGAGGATGGAATGGAAAAGATGACCCCAGATGATGATGTGTAAGCCATTCTGTTTGTGTTTGAAAGAGAGGCCGACAGGAAGAAACTGCTCCCAGACCAGTGGGCAGAGTATCTTAACAGCGAGCCACAGAAAGCAAGTATGGCAAGTTAAAGGCAGAGATAATGGCCCATTTGGGAGTCATGTTGGCAGTCCGAGTGCAAAGGGTCCACCGCTGGGGATATAGCAAGGATAAACCTCCCAGGTCCCAAATGTTCAATCTGCTCCATCTAGTCCAAAAATGGCTGCAGCCTGACACCTGTACCCCTGCTCAGATCATGGAACATGTGGTAATGGATCGGTTTGTCCCCTCTCTTCCTGAGTCCGTCCAACAATTGTTATTATTATTATTATTATTATTAATTTTAGAGCGCCCTTAGTTCCAGAGCGCTGTACATTTGAGAGGTGTTATATACATAACGTAGGTCAAAGAAGTACAAAGGTGACAATAACTAACAACTGGTACAGAAGGAGAGTGGGCGCTGCCCATGACGGCTTAAGGGCCATTCACACGGCTTATTGCAGGGACGGATTGCAGCCGTAATACGGCTGCAATACAGCTGGAATCCATCCCAGCCATTACGGTAATCCACAGTTCTCATAGAGAACTGTGGATTCCGTCTTTCCTCCCCGCACGGCGAATCCGCCGGGTGGGGAAAAGGTGACATGTTCATTATCCCGGCGTGATACAAGCCGTGGATAATGAAAGTCTATGGGGCCGGCGGGCAACTCCCCCGCCCCGCCCCTTATTCAAGCCATAATTGCGGGCGAAATCCGTCCCGCAATTATGGCTTGAATAAGCTGTGTGAAACGGCCCTTACAGTCTACAAGGCTGAGTTGCCCATGGGACCCACAGAATGCTGATGACCTGGTTGAGTGATATGTAGCCGGGCAGGCTTCCAAAGACCCAAGAAGGACTTAGGCCAGTGAAAAGGATACAAGCACAACTCAGGGGCAGAGCTACTGGGGTAGCAGCTGCTACAGGGCCTGCGTACTTGCCGAGCCCCCTATGGTCCCGAACCCCGAAGCAGCTGCTACTATGTCTGCTACCCCGGGAGTTTCTGTGGTGGCGGTCACCGCTGCCTGTGAGCGCCTGGGCCCTCTGTTCTGAGTGTTCAGAGGCAGGAGTAAGACTGCCCAGTTTTAAGCCTACTAGGCTCCGGCCCATAGTGCTGACATGGGTGACGCGATGACATCATATCAATGCGCGAATCACAGACTGGTCGGGAGCTTCTCACGTTAGCAGATCCTGGAGAAAGGTAAGTAAGATATTTTGACAGACCAGGAGACAGCATTTATGTCCAACGTTATGCGAGAAGTGCACTAAAAATCACACACTTAAGAACCTCAGTATACCATCCCCAGACATATAGCCTAGTGGAAAGATTCAACAAAACCTTAAAGGCCATATTCAAAAAGGTGGTACCGAAGGATGGTAGAGACTGGGACTGCCTACTACCATACTTTTTGTTTTCTGTCAGAGAGGTTCCCCAATTGTACTTTTGAATTGTTGTACAGCAGACATTGGAAAATGAAGCTAGTCCCTATAAAAGTGTTATTGTGTATGTGGCCCAGATGCAGGAGGGGATTCTTACACTGGGGGACTCTGACTCTCTGGTCACCATTAGCCTTATTCCTGTCACTTTTCACTCACATTCTTTACTTGGATCACAACATATTACACTGCCTGTCGTGAGCCTTGCATGCGGGGATCTGGAGGTTTTAAATGATTTCTGTTTTTCTCCTGATGAACAATCTGGTGATATGCCTGCTGATCATTCTCTCCCACACCTTTGTGATCTGTGCAATTCTGATTCTGAAACCCGGGGGAAGGTACTCACCATACATTTCTAGAACACTGTCCCCTTTTTAATCCTGATTCCATGGTTAGCCCTATCCCATCTATGCATGACAACGAGGATGACAAATTATCTTTTGCAGGCACTCTCCCTGAATCCCTACAAAGGAAGGACATAGATGTTTCCTTGCTGGCTGTTCCTCATACCAACGATTCCATGAACTTTGTCTGTGAACCCAACATAGATGCTTCTCTTGATCCTCACAGGTTTTCACAAAATCCACTAAAATCTAATAAATATAAACGCTGGACTTCTGACGAGGACAAGAAACTGAAGGACCTAGTGGCACTCGTAGGTCCTGACGATTGGGATGCTGTCTCTCATCTACACCCTACCAGAACAGCTGTGCAATGTGCTAATAGATGGAGATTGCTATCCTCTCCCAGGTTGCCTTCAGGACTATGGACTCAAGAGGAGGATAGCAGACTTCTTCATTTAAGCCAACAGAACGGCCCAAAGAACTGTTTTTTAATTGCTGCCCAACTACAAGGTGGAAGAAACGCTAAACAGTGTCGCCAGAGATGGTATAATCAATTACAGCCTGATTTGATTAAAACTATTGGACAGAGGCGGAAGACAGAATTATATATGAACTCCACAAACTATTGGTGAACAAATTGGCTGAGATTTCTAAATTCCTGCCAGTAGGATCATATAATGCTGTAAGAAATCACTTGAACTCAACCATTTCCCGTAGAATTATATGTGAGGGTTATCTACAGGAACTGTCCCATGATTCCGCAAATACTCCTGTCTCTCACACTGGTACCCTTGAGAGCGCTACTTTTCCTTGTACTTCTTCTGGACAGCATTTTACTCTCTGTTCACATGACTCCTCACTCAATTCTTCCCAAACTCAAACCTCTCCCATTCCTACTCTCTACAATAATGAAGATGCCGATAAGGATTTGAGAATGCAAGAGCTTGAACTAATCCTGAAGTCTTCCAATACTTAACGTGATGAACCTTCTATTTGTCTTTGGAGACCTTTCGAACAATCCATACCATCTGGATCTACATCTTCCCACCAACCTCCGGGGATGGGTTCCGCCATACCTTCGTATCACGGACCTTGCCAATCTCCAGGCACCAGACACCTTTCTGTTACCTATAAGAGTCTTGTTTTCAACTCTCCAACCCCATCTACTGTTACACAATTACAACACTTCCTTGGCCTCATCACTTGTGCTCGACAATGGATACCCAATGCCTCCAGATATCTGGAAGTGTTGAATGAAGCTTCCCAATATATCTCAGAGACTAATAAACTCTCCTCTGAAGCTCAAGATTGTTTATTTGCACTGAAGCATCTCCTTTCATAATCCCCTGCCTTGAGTCCTCCTGATTACTCTAAATCTTTTTGCTTATTCCTTTCTGAACACAAGGGACATGCATCTGGTGTTTTGGCTCAAGAACATGAAGATCGTATGACACCTCTGGGATACTATTCATGCAAGCTGGACCAAGTAGCTCAATCTGCACCTTCCTGCCTGAGAGCTGTTGTTGCTGCACAACTCCGTCTCGAGAAAACTCATGATATTTTTCTAGCCCATCCTGTCACTATCTTGGCCCCTCATGACCTACAACGGATCCTGATTCCCTCCTATCATGATCATCTCATCAAGCCACTACTCATGTGTCTTCGAAGCTCATTCCTAACGTGTGAGAATGTCACCCTGAAGATATGTCCTGCTCTTGACCCAGCCACCCTGCTTCCTCTCTCAAGGGGGGACGATGAAGATCAGACTTCCACTGATGATGGGGATCATACTACATCAGATGATTCTTTCCAGGACTGCCTTGAACAGATGGAGGCTGAAACCTCCCACCTTCCTACTGTGTCTGCGTCTAAGCTGGAGAATCCAGATTATGTCTTCTATACGGATGGATTCCGATTACCTTCTAGGATGTTAGCCCAAGTAGCAGAACCCAGGGCTGTGACTGAAGCTTACAAGCTTGCTGAAGGAAAGACTGTCAACATATACTCCAACTCAGTCTACATATATGGCGTGGCCCATGACATCGGCCTTAAGTGGGCCCTGCGAGGTTTCCAGACAGCTAGTGGAACGCCAATCAAGAACAACGAGGTCATACAAACCTTAATGGACGCTCTCCAGTTGCCTGCCCAGGTGGCTGTCTTGAAGATCAGAGCGCACGGAAGAATAGAGATAGAGGAAGCAAAAGGCATTTACAACGCTTATCAGGCTACAAAGGCTGTAGCCTTCCTCCCAGTGATTCGAGAGGAAGCAGGAGCGGCTGGATATGAACTCACAAGAGCAGAGAAGAAGAAGGGGAAGAAAACCTAATTACACTTCATAAAAGATACAAGAGATCCGGTAAATCACAGCCAAAAGGTAGCTTTGACCCACATGTATACCTAGATGCCATAGGACAACCCCGAGGAGTGCCTGATGAATTTAAAGCCAGAGATCGGGTACATGCAGGATACTTCAGATAACCATTAATAAGAATGTGGATTGGATAAACTATATCTATTATAACCAACAGAGATTTGTAAACTACACCAGAGATGCCCTACAAGGTATAGCTGAACACCGAGGGCCCACATCAATTATTGCTTTCCAAAATTGAATGGCATTGGACATGATCTTAGCTGAAAAAGGGGGGGTCTGCCATATGATCCATGACATATGCTGTACGTATATCCCAACAATACCGGACCAAATGGTAAAGTGACCTTGGCTATAAAAAAGTTGAATGATCTCTCCCAAGAATTGAAAAGGAACTCAGGAATCAGTGAACCATGTGATCATAACTATTCATGGATGAGTGCATGGCAGAATTGATTGGCCCAGGCAGGAATGGTGCTGGGAGTGGTTTTGCTATTTCTAGTGATAGTGGTGATGTGTATCATTCCTTGCTTCCGGAGGTTGTTGACCAAAGGGGTAGAACAAGCAACACCAGTTCTTACCTGTCTGGAGGAGGATGGTTTTACCTGCATGGAGGAAGATTATGTGACCAGTGTACCCCATTGAGAACAGTAGTTCGCACTGAGGGTTCAGAGGGCTATGAAATAGTCAACAAACCATAGAGAACACTCTCAAAGGGGATTGCGAAAGTATAAAGTATAAAGTGTGAAGATTTATTTCAGCCCTTATTCCTCTATTTCCGGTAAGAGCAACGTGTTCATTACATCATCAAGATTTCCCTAATTGGATTGTCAACAATCCATACATTGTCACTGCTAGGGACTGCTCTGGGGTAGCACCTGGGCGTTGTCAAAAGCCATCCTTACCATCAAAGGCTCTGTGAAGAGGATGGCAGTTGCTTAGTTACCCCCCACTTGGAGCAAGCCTGGCAGTGATTCAGCGGGTTTAAAAATCCGCGCCCCCCTTCACTCAGCTATCCAAACAGGGTGACACATATTCACAAACTCATTTTGGGAAAAAGCATAAAAAACAGAATTTAATGTTTTAGGGGGGAGTCAGGTGCAGGACGATTAAAAAATTTTAAACTCTGTTTTTTTGTTATAACCATTTATTAATCTTGAAACAGTTTTACACTGGCATAACTATTCTCTTTACCCTTGACCATTTTAATAGATTTATCGTTTGGAATGCATATCTTTTGCAAGGAAAACACCCCGGGGATGGACTTTTTTGGAAGATCGAAAAAATTTACATAACTATTATCTTATAATATTGCTTATACAGCAAAGCAGACAAGTTTGGCAGAGTACTTTCAAAACAACACCAAGTCAGTCATTTAACTGAAAAACTCCTTTTAAAGGAGTTGTGTTTTGTTTTGACTGTGCAATTTTATGCAAACATATCAGAAATGAAGGATTGATATTATTCCCAGTATGTACTTATCTTTGATTTCCTTAAAAAAATTGGGTTTCCCCCAAAAGCTAATTAACCAATGATAAAAACCCACCATATTACGCATTGAAAGACGCATCAAATGGTAAAAAACTCGTACTTCCTGATTTTAAAAAGATTTATTTATCCAATCTATTAGGGTGGATGGTATTTCTTTGGGATTTTTTTTGGGGACCCCAAAATTTAAATTTTAATTTGGAAGGATAAAATTGCGCAGTACAGATCAAAGGTTATTTGTATTTTCCAACATTTTTTATGGGAGTTTTCAAACGCAACGACACCCTCCCTCGCTTCCAACAAAATTTCTTTCACTCTGCCCCCTTCTTCGACCCCCCAACGTGGACCCGGGGCCCATCCAAGCAACACACACTGGCCCCTAATTTCACCCCTCTGCCCCTATAGACTTCTCAAACTCTCCCACCCCATATTGACCACAATCGCTTACCTTTTTTCACCTCTCCGCTCCTCCGTCCCATATCTATACACCCCCCCAGAAACCTACAAAATTTTAACCTTTGCACTCCTTCCTCTTGCACCCCCCTACCATATTCTCACATAATGACCCAACCCAGCCACCACCTTCTCAACCACACAATCACCAAACCACTCTTGACTCAGTCACTCCCCTCACACACAATAAAACCACAAAAACAACAAAACCCTGGCACACAGCCTCCACTAACAACTGAGCAAGCTTCCGAATTGGTGAACCCCGGAAGAAAAAAATTTCCACTGAGACTTTTTCCTCAAACAACAATCCTAGATACATTTTAAAACTGCACTTTTTCAACCAAACAAGATACTTCCCACTCTCATACCCCCCTGCCACAACCCCAAAAAACTATTCCCTACCTTCAACTCTCTCCTCCTTCCCCCCCAGCACCTCCCCTCCTCTCTCCTCTCACAAAGACATTGCCATTCACCCTCACAAAATCAACCCCTCAAGAAAGCTTTCAGCCCCCAGTCCCCAAAGCCCCCCATAAATCTGCACAATGCTCTTTCCCCCTAACTTTTTTCCCCATTTTTAATCATGATAACCTTTCCTCCTACTGTCCAAAAACCAAAACCCCACTACTGTAATCTTGACCCACTGCCACCCACCCATCCCCGACCTTTTGGGTGCTTTTTCCCAGCCCCACCCACCTTTTCAACCTATCCTAACCTCTGGCATCTTCTCCTTTTTTCAAAAATCTGTATCACACCCTCCTTTAAAAAACATCCCTTGACCCCCCCTCTATGTCCAACTATCCCCCATCTCATGCTCCCTTTTTTCCCCCAAACCCTCAGCACACATCTTCTTCAACTGTCCCCCCCCCCCCCCCCCCCCCCCCCCCCCAATTCCCCCTCTCCCCAAATCTTTTCCGACCACTACAATCTGGTTTCCCCAACCCACCCTTCTACCGAAACCGCCCCCCCCAATGACCCAGCAACTGCTAAAACCTCATGCCATTACTCTTCCTTCCTTCTAGACCTTTCCCCTTTCCTTGACATGTCGAACACTCCACCTGTACAAAAAACCTCTCCTCCCCCGACATCCGGCCCTTGCTCTTTCTTGGTCTCCTCAATCTCAATGAGTGGACATTCAGCGTCTTATTCTCGCTCCCACCCCCCTCCCTCTGGCCCCCTTTTTTGGGGTCCCCCCCCGGGGTCAGCCCGGGCCCACTGCTCTTCCCTCTTTACACCTTGGCCTTGGTCAGTCATAGCTTCATACAGTTTTCATACCCTCTATATGCGGGGACACCAACTCTACATCCCGGCCCGATGTTACCCCTCTTCCTCCCAACCTAGACTTTTATCTTCCTTTCCTCCTTCTTCTACTCCTTCCCTAAAACTAAACATTGAGAAAACTGAATTTATCACTTTTCATGTTCCACCTATCCCCACACGAAATCTCTTTTCACATTTTAATGGCTGACACTCTCATTGTTCCACAATCCCCTACCTTTGGGAAATCTTCTCTTATTTCTGTCTTTTCAACCACACATCCAAGCCCGAACCCCCCGCCCCCGCCTCCCCCCCTGAAAAAAAATCTCTCCATTTGCTATTCCCAAATTAGACACTACAAAAAAAAGCAGTCCATGCCCATTTGTCATCTCCCCCCTGAAAAACTGCAAAATCCTTCTTGTGGCCTCCCGTCCCGCACTCTTGCCCCCTTCAACCTTTCCCCAACTCTGCTGCCCCCAATTCCCTCTCTCCTCATACTCTTCTGCCTCCCCCCCTGCCAATCCCCCCACTGGCTGCCCCTTGCCCGTAATTTTTCCCTTTAAGTTACTAACCATACCTACAAGGGTCCCATAAACCCCTCTCCCCATATATTTGCCCCAATCTCCAATATTCTCCCTCACGCAACCCCCCCTCCCACAGGAAATTTTTCTCGCTCTTCCCAATCAGTTTCCTAAATAAACTTCTCCAAGACTTCTCCCGTGCTTCACCCACACTATGGAACTCATTGCCCCAACACATCAGACTCTCCTCCACCTTCACCAGGTTCAAAAGCAACCTGAAAACCCATCTGTTCACGATTGCCTATAACGTACAATAACCCAGCAGCCACTGTGCTACCCCACAAACATGTCTGCCCCTCACCTTCTGTCTCTTTCCTCCTCCACTGTAGATTGTAAGCCCTTATGGGCAGGGCCCTCTCTCCCTCTGTGCCAGTTGTAAGTCATTCACTGTTTTCATTGTACTTGTTTGACATATGTTATATGTAACCCACCCATTGAATGTACAGCGCCCTGGAATCAATGGAGCTGTAAAATAATAATAATTTATTTTGTCACATTTCTGTCTTTATGGTCTTCCCCTTTATTTAGTGACTGATTGTGAAGTATAGTTTGTCTCAAGGATTTGGTGAGCTCTGTGTTCCTATCTACAGATCAAACTGGACTTTTCATCAGCTTTTTACCCTCTATCTAACAAGCAGGTGGAGAGGATGAATCAGATAGTTGGGAACTACCTTTGTTATTTCTCCTCCTCCTGACAATTTTGTATAACCATCTTGAATCTGAGTCTGCAGGTACTATACCATTCTACATTGTCTATGTACTACATCCCTGGCCACCTCTTCACTTGTTGGTTACCTGTTCATGATTTGTCCTGCATCTGGTAGGTAACCTGCTAATTCCTTTTCAGAATTTCTTCCAAGACCAAGATGCAAGCTGACAAAAGACATAGACCGCTCCCTGTATTTTATCTGGGAGAAAAACTTTGGCTTACTTGGCCCTTTGTTTATACTATGTCAGAATAACCCAGTCTGCTACAAGCTCTGCTTGCCTTCCTACATGCACATCCTTAATGCCTTTCATGTTATGCTCCTGAAGCCTTTGGGTCCTGAATTGCTATTCTGGACAGTCGGTAGTTTCTCCTACAGAAGCAGACTCGGTGAACTCCTTTGAAGTTTAAAAACATTTCAAAGTAATGAAATATTGCCTAATCGAGCGGAAGGGATTTGGCCCAGAGAAATGATCCTCAAAAATATCAAAGCTCTTGAGCTATTCTGCAAATTCCATCTCCTTCTAGCTAGAGAGATGTACCTGCTCCCTATGTACCTTATGGCATCTCGGCTGTCACCACTAGTGGTCATGTCAGTCGTAGCGGCCTGGAAGTCACCCACAGCAAAGTCCACCCTGCCTTGTGGGGGGCTCCTTTTACTATGCTCCCTGGAATGGTTATTGCTATCTCTTCCAGTGACCCAGTGGATCCACTGTCTCTGCTTTTTACAGAAGCAGAGATAGTGCCTCAGTGTCACAATCTGCAAGGTCTCTTACAGCAACATACCTGTAGTTCTAGGGGTTGCTTCTACTCTCCAGCTGAAACTCACGGTCCATCCAGTTCAGCTGTAAAACCCAGCTTCTAGCACTAGTCTGTGCCTTGGAATCTGTGCAGAGCAATAGTGTTCTGTGCTGTTTCCTCAAACCCTCTGAGTTTGTCTTAGTCATGTATAGTGCTAGCTTCTGACCATGGCTTGTCTACTGGTTTATGTCTCCACTTAAGCTCTTTGGAATTTACACCTTCGTACCACATTTGCAGGTGTCCTTTCCTAGTCTACTGCTGGTACCCTGTATACTGCTGGTCTGAATATCTGGCTGTTCCTGGTGTGTATTTATGTCTGTCCTGTCTGTATGTAACAATAAATTGTCCAATTTTATGTAAGCATTCCCAGTGTAGCACCATAAAGTATGTTCCCCCCCTTTTACATAGTCTCCAAAAAATTGGGAATCTCGCAAGAGAACAGAGAGTGACTTTTGATCACTATATTTACAATTTTGCCATAGGCAAACTTAAACTCTATCAGTTCTCTATCTGTAAAACACTAAAACGTAACTTTAGCAGCACATATTATGAGTGTGCGTGCAGGAGAGTGGAAGGGGGAGTGGGTTTTATGTGGATTCTCTGATGGCTGGTTGGTGACCACCTGAATAGGGTGTGTACATAACATAGCCCCCTCCGCCCTTTTTTACTCACACATTTATTAAGTGGCGAAATAACCTACTTATCGATATCTCCCCGCCACACGGTAACTCTGGAAGCCAGGGGAGCAAGGTGGCTGCTGAGACTGTATAGTACATGCCTGAGGAGAGTTGTGCCTCCACCATTGCACAACAGAAACAACTTAGTGCGATACTAACCCAATCATTTCTCACTTTCCATACAATCTACACTAGGAGAGCACGATTTTTCTCCCTTTTTTGTCTTTTAGTACACATCATAGACATTACGGGCAGCATGTATGAAATGTGGTGTTTAAACGCCAAATTTCATGCACATAATATTAGTATAGAATGCGGCGGATTTATGAACCCGTTCTAAAGTGAGTCATAAATCAGGTGCATTCTAGCGCTTGCATGACATTTCTGGCTCAGGTATACCACTTGAAAGTGGTGTACCTGTTCCAACAGTAATGCACCTACAAATGCCGTAGCTAAGCTATAAATCTATAGCTTCTTACAGTTCTTGTGCGCCCCGCCTCCCGCACGCCCCCGAAATCACCCCCATTAGAAAGTGCCTCTTGTGCTTTGTAATGCGCCTGATATAGGCGTACGGGCCATTTAAAAATGTAGTGAAAGGGCTGTGCTGGATATTGGGCTGAAAAGACGCCATATATCTAGCGCAGCCACATTTATACATGCCGCCCTAAACACCCTGCCACAGAAAATGGGGCTGTAGGATAAGACAAAGATGGACAGACTCCATCCAATTAGAAAACAGGACAGGATAAAGACAAAGATGGACAAACTCGATTAATACGTTACTGTACTAATATCCATATAAAACGTGAAATTATATGTGAAAATTACAAGTACAATAAAATGAAATGTGCTTTCAACAATGTACTTTGAAGAGGTCTCTTGGAGAAAATAAATAATCTTTATCTTTGTGTTCACCCAGCTGTAAGCAGTGGTTTCAGGGTTCTTGCCCCTCAAATTAATTTCCTTACATAGTTTTCACACTTCTCACACTTGTATGTTAATTATCTTTACTTAATACCCTGTAAACATATCATGCTTGCTTTGTTCACATCACGTTTAGTGTATATGTTACCAATAGTAAAAAGTTATATAGTAACAATCATTTCTATTGAATACAAACAATCAGTATCCACTTTACTAAATTTAGTATTGTTTATTTTGAAATGTAGTATTACATTTATCTTAGTGGGTGTTCACACAGCGTACTGCAGCGTGTACAGTATGCGCTGCAGTACGCGTGCATTCAATAGCAAAAACACTTCGTAGCTCTCTGGAGCGCTGCTCCTCCGTATATCTCCTCCCTCATCTCTGTTTACCGCCCTACCTGCTCTCTCCGCTCTGCTGATGATATCAAATTACATTCCTCAATCATCTGAACCTCCCATGCTCGTCTCCAAGACTTCACACGAGCAGCACCATTACTCTGGAACATGCTACCGCGGACAATTTAGCACACTCAGAACTCTCATAGCTTTAAAAGGACACTGAGAATACATCTTCTCACTCTGGCCTACCAGAATCCCTAATGGCTAACCCTCCCCCTCCCCCACTCCCTAGCGCACTCATCTCGTTTTCGGCACTTAACTGTATTCAGATGTACTGTTTGGGTGGCAGGTTCATCCGAATTCTACATAAAACAACCCCATATTTATGTCACATGGCTGGACCATAGTAAATCTAGCACTTCTCACCCTTCGTCTCACCTATACATCCTAATAGATTGTAAGCTCTTGTGAGCAGGGCCCTCTAACCTTGTGTCTCATCTGTAGGTAGCTTTTCATTGTGCAATGTATGTCTACTGTCTGTACCTACACCCTCCAAATTGTAAAGTGCTGTGCCACGTATACGCCTGAAAAGAAGTGACGTCACTTCTTTTCAGATGTGTTTGAAATTACAGTTGTAAAATACGTGACCTGTGATTGATACCACGTATTTTACATTGCTGTCTATGTGAACTGTATTGTGAATTTTTTTGGACATATTTCGGCACGTATTTTGGTGAAATTACGCCTGAAATATGTGCCAAAATAAGCCCACTAGTACACAGAAAATATTATCTATTTAGATGCATTAGATTTACTCTATGATTTAAGCAATCTGGATATCTAGTATCCAGTTTTAAAACCCAGAAGGCCTCAGCCATTAAGACCGTTTCAAACCAGTCAGCACATCCTTTTGGTGTTAGTCTTCCTTTACTTAAAACTGATAAAGTATCGTCATTATGTGTTAATTAGAAAATTGTGTAACACTGAAGCTGAAATTGAATTATTTTATAGTAATTTTGGTGTGGGATGCACAATTTATGATTTGATTAATCTCTTTATTAATCCGGATCTTAATTTTTGAATTGTATATTCATCATACTGCATACAGAAGGTGATACAGTTAAATAAACCGAATGTGAACAAGGCTCCATGCCCTGATGGCATACACCCAAGAGTTCTTAATGAGCTCAGATCGGTTGTCGGTGTGCCTCTGTATATCATATTTAGAGATTCTCTGGTGACTGGTATAGTGCCAGGAGACTGGCGCAAGGCAAATGTAGTTCCCGTCTTCAAAAAAGGCTCCAAGTCTTGCCCAGGTAATTATAGACCAGTAAGTTTAACATCTGTTGTGGAAAAAATGTTTGAGGAGCTCATAAGGGACTATATTCAGGAATATGTGGACAAATACAATATTATAAGTGATTGCCAGCATGGTTTTACTAAGGACAGAAGTTGTCAGAACAACCTGATCTGTTTTTATAAAGAGGTGAGTAGAAGTCTGGATAGCTGGGTGGCTGTGGGTATTGTGTTTTTAGACTCTGCAAAGGCGTTTGACATTGCCCCTCATAAGCGTTTGTTAGGTAAATTAGAATCCATTGGGTTAGAAATAACAGTGTGTAATTGGATTAAAAACTGGCTATCAGATCGTACTCAGAGAGTGGTGGTAAATAACTCCTACTCTGATTGGTCCCCGGATATAAGCCCCAGAGCTCAGTATTGGGTCCTCTTTTATTCAATATATTCATTAATGATATAGTAGAGGGGATCAATAGCACAGTTTCTATTTTTGCAGATGACACCAAGCTATGTAGTGTAGTGCAATCAATGGAAGATGCTCATAAATTGCAAGCAGACCTGGACACACTGAGTGTTTGGGCATCCACTTGGCAAATGAGGTTCAATGTGGATAAATGTAAGGTTCTGCATCTGGGTACGAATAATCTGCAGGCATCATATGTCCTAGGGGGGAGAAAAACGTGGATAATCACTTGTTGAGAAAGATTTGGTTGTTCTTGTAGATCATAGACTACAGAACAACATGCAGTGTCAATCAGCTGCCTTTAAGGCAAGTAAGAAATTGGCATGTATTAAAAGAGGCATGGACTCGCAGGACAAGGATGTAAATCTCACGCTCTATAAAGCATTGGTGCGACCTCACTTAGAATATGCTGTTCAGTTCTGGGCTCCAGTTTATAGAAAAGATGTAATGGAGCTAGAGAGAGTGCAAAGACGAGCAACCAAGGAGAATGGAGCATCCTAGTTAAGAGGAGAGGACAGTAGAATTGAACTTATTTAGTCTTGAGAAAAGACAGCTTCGGGGGGACATGATTAATTTATATAAATGGTCCCTACAAAAAGTATGGGGAAAAATTATTTAATGTAAAGCCCCCTCAAAAGATAAGGGGACACTCCCTTCGGCTAGAGAAAAAAGGATTCAATCTCCAGAGGAGAAAAGTGTTCTTCACTGTAGGAACTGTTGGGAGTTTCAAGAATGGCTTAGATAACTACCTGAAATGAAAGAATAATAATGCGTACGTAGCTATCTAAAATTCTGGATCCTGTCTGGTAACTGCTCTGGGGTCAGAGATGGGGTCTTCCCTGGAGCAGATTGGTTCTTGCCTTGTGGGTTTCAGGGCATTCACCAGTGGGGAGGTTGGGCTTTAACTCCTCTCCCTCCCTTCACCCACATTTTCCTCACCCTTGGTTGAACTTGATGGACACGTGTCTTTTTTCAGCTGTACTAACTATATAACTATGTAAACTGTATGGGTAGAATTGCAGTTAGTGAATTTTCCAAGTGTAAGGGTCATATGGTTAGCATATAATGTAAACTCCTTGAGCGAAATGTTTGAACGGGGCTATGCCATTTTTTGGCATGATTTTAGCCAAACAAACTGTCGAAGTCTTGTTATACAGATGTATGAACTGTTGTACGCTTGGCTAAAGAGTAGTACAATGCGCCAAAGTTTGATGTGAAACTGTCGTACAGATCCATACTAGAGATGGGCAAATTGATTCTAACGAGGTGGAATTAGTTTAGAATTTCAGGAAAATTTCGATTCTGAACGAATTCGAAGTTTGGGGTGATTCGCAGGAACGAAGCGTGCTCTTGATTGATAAAATGGCTGCGAGCACATGGCGTACATGGGGAAAAAAAGTCTGGGAGGAAAAAGGAGTAGCCTACATGACATGTGCAGAGATGAAGCCAATCAGAGATCGGCGGGATTCTGTGATGTCACCGCACTATATATGTCCGGGTGCGACGCTGGCAGCTCATACCGATCTCACTGTAGTAGGGAAGGTGCTGCCTCCGCCGCTACTGCTGCTTATGATATCTCATACTAAAGAACACACTTTTATACAGCGATTTTTTGGGGGGTGTTACAGCTTGTCTCAGAGACTGCTTCTTTTACATTCTAAGTCTGATTTTGTGGGGTATTGGAACTGAAGTCCAGTGTGCGTCCAATGCAGCTGCATGTACATTTTAATGCTATCTGCTCAGTTCTTGAGCACATTGAATATCCAAGGGTTATCTAAGCCTGTTCCTGTTGTATTCAGTTAAAGAAACAGCGTTTTTACAATCCAAATACCACTTAATTTTTGGTTGCTCATTTATTTTGTGCAATTTAGATCCAGGGGTTAATTAAGCGTTGTTCTGCTGTTGTGGTCACTAAAAGAAACGTTCCTTTTCACCGCCAAAGAAGAAATTTTGCCTGTAGCATAATTCATATCCGAAGGTTAATTACAAGTTTTTCTGTTGTTGTGTTCCGTAAAATACATGCCATTTTAACACGCTACAAAGCTGGTAATTGTTGGCAGCATATTTCTTTTGCGCAATTTACATCAAAGGGTTAACTAAGTATTTTTCTGCAGTTGTATTCATTAAAAGAAACGTTCCTTTTCACCGCCAAAAAATTTATTTTGCCTCTAGCATAATTCATATCCCAAGGTTAATTACAAGTTTTTCTGTTGTTTTATTCCGTAAAATACATGCCGTTTTAACACGCTGCACAGCTGGTAATTGTTGGCAGCACATTTCTTTTGCGCAATTTACATCCAAGGGTTAACTAAGTATTTTTCTGCAGTACTTAGTAAAAGAAACGTTCTTTTTCACCGCCAAAAAAGAAATTTTGGCTGTAGCATAATTAATATCCGAAGGTTAATTAAGCCTATTTGTGCTTTTATATTCAGTAAAATACACAGTGTTTTTAAACGGCACATAAAAGTCAATTTTTCCTGCCCATTTGTGGAGCGCAATTTATATCCAAGGGTTACCCAAGCTTGTTAGTGGGTTCATTTGGAGTCAAATACAGGGTGTGTATTTATCATATACAGATATCTTTATCAAACAGTGTCTGTACGTTTTAGAACAAACAGTATGTCAGACAGAGAGGTGACAGGCTCTTCACATGCGAGTGGCAGTGGCAAAAACATTCCTGGAGCAGGCACAGGTCACAGCACAGCAAGGGGACATCGCCGCAGGGGTCAATCGGTGAGGCCACAACTGCCGCTGTCATCTAGCGGCCGTGTGTTGTTCAGCAACCCAATGGTTCTTGATTGGTTGACTAGGTCATCCACTTCCTCCCAGATGACATCTGACAACCATCCGGTTCCCTCAGCCAGAGATCTACTATGTGGTCTGGGCTCAGCGCCACTATATAGCGAGGATGAACAATTTGAGGAGGGCAGTCAGCAGCTACTTGGCAGCGAAGAAATGGGGCCAATATCCCCTGCTTCTTGCAGTAGGTGGCAAAGTATAGATGTGGAGAGTGGCATGGGAGGTCATGTTGTGAGGGGTCAGCTTCTGCATACCAAGACCGGTGATGAGGACAGCAGTGACGATAAAACACAAATCGATGATGATATAGCCGACCGCACTTGGGAGCCGGGTGAAGCAAGGGCTTCGTCATCGTCAGGAGAAGACGGCGTCATCTTTCGTGTCAGGCAGCGGCGCAGTCAGCAAGTGGGTTGTATGGCCGTGAGTCAGCAGGGTAGCAGCAGTGTGAGGTCGGGAGCCAAGCGGCCACGGGGTAAAAGACCCGCTTCGCAGGTCCAAGAAAGTAGTGGCACAGAGACTCAGTGAGGCAGCGGCGACAGTAGTCACTCAGTGTGGAGCGTTGGCGGTAAAATCAGCTACTCGGCGGTGTGGCAGTTCTTTGCTAAGACATCGGAGGAGCCGAATATGGGTATATGTAGAATCTGTGGGCAGAAAGTGAAGCGTGGCCAGGGAGCTAACGTTGGCACCATGGCCCTGCGTCAACACATGCAGCGTCACCATCCGGTGGCCTGGTAGAAACGTGGCTCAGATGTGGTGGTCCATCCTGCCGCCGCAGCAACAGCAGCAACAGCGCCCAGTGGTACGCATGCCATTGCAGCCAGTCAAGGCTCCACCACCTCTGCAGAAGGGAGTTGTTTCTATTTGCCATCATCTCCAGGTCCAGATGCTCCTGCTCCTCACTACTCATGGCGCCAGCAGTCGTTCAGCGAGGCGATTGCAAAGAGACAACAGTATGCATCCAACCATCCTAAGGTGCAGAAGCTGACCGTGCTCCTGTCCAAGTTGTTGGTACTGCAGTCCCTCCCTTTCCAAATGGTGGACTCTGCACCGTTCAGAGAACTAATGGCTTGTGCCGAGCCGAGATGGAGAGTTTCAAGCCGTAATTTCTTTTCCAAAAAGGCAGTACCAGCACTTCATAAATATGTAGAACAGAAGGTGGGCCAGTCCTTGAGCTTATCGGTTTGTTCCAAGGTGCACGGCAGCGCGGACATCTGGAGCTGTAACTACGGTAAGGGCCAGTACATGTCCTTTACGGCCCACTGGGTGAATGTGTTTCCTGCCCAGGGACACCAACAACTTGGACAGGAGACGCCGCTTTATCCTCCATGTTGTCAAACTGCGCCAATGTCCACCACCTCCTCCTCCACCACCACCACCATCATCTCAGCCTCCAAAAGTACTGCTCCATCATACCACATGTGTAGGGCACAGCGGTGTCACGCATTTCTACACCTGGCTTGCCTTTGCGAATGAAGTCACACAGGGGAAGAACTGCTATGCATCATGCAGCAAGAAATCGACCTGTGGCTTTCTCCGCGCCAACTTCAAATCGGAACCATGGTGACAGACAATGGGAGTAACATGGTGTCCGCGCTGCACCGAGGAGGGATGGTCCATGCGCCCTGCATGGCGCAGGTGTTCAATCTGGTTGTGAAAAGGTTCCTGAAGTCTTCCACCGATCTTCAGAAGATTCTGAAAATGGCCAGGAAACTGTGCATGCACTTCATCCATTCCTACAAAGGCAGGAACACCGTCCTTGAGTTGAAGCGGCAGAATGGCCTCCCCCAACACACTCTGATATGCGATGTTTCCAACCGTTCGAATTCCAGCCTGCACATGTTGGACCGACTGTATGAACAGAGATAGGCCATTAACGATTTTTTGGTGATCCATGCAGACAGGAGTACTCCCCTGTGTAACTTTGATGTCAGCCAGTGGCAGCTCATGCGTGACACCTGCCACTTGCTGTGGCCATTCGAGGAGGCGACGTTATTTGTCAGTCGCCAGGACTACGGGATGAATAACGTCATTCCACTGCTTCATGTCCTGGAACAGATGCTGAAAAATCTGTCTGGGCAGGGGACTGGAGACGTGGCCCAACTACACCCCCTCGGCCACATGAGTCCCGGTGGGATAAACTGGAGGAGGAGGAGGGGGGACATTGGAGCAGAAGCATTGTCTGGTGAAATGAGTGGATTTTCTACCCAGGTGACAAGAGAGGAGGAGCAGGAGCAGCTGGAGGAGGTAGATGGAGATGAGGAAGACGAGGCAGATGACCAGCAAGCACCGTGGCAGTACACAGTGGAGGTGGAGGCAGGGAGCCCCTCCGAGTCACTTGTGCAGATGGCCCGCAGCATGCTGATTTGCCTGGCTAGTGAAAGCCGAATAGTCAGCATCTGGCAAAGGAATGACTTCTGGCTCTCCACCCTATTGGTCCCTCGTGTACTACTTCCGCGGCTTCTGTGGGAATGTGGGGGGGTAGGAGCAGTACCAGCTCCATCAGCAGTAACCTAAGTCTGGAGTCGCTGATGAGCAGCTTCCTTCACCCGCCTACTAAGGAGCGCACTCGCCAGCAGCAGCAGAACCTGGAGCAGACGCTGAACCAACAGGTGGTGACCTACTTGGACGGAACTCTGCCACCCCAGTTAGAAGATTCGCTGGACTACTGGGCAACCAAAACTGGATGTGTGGCCGCAACTTGCCGAGTTTGCAGTGGAGAAGCTGTCCTGCCCGGCCAGTAGTGTGGCATTAGAACGGGTGTTCAGTGCGGCGGGGGCCATCGTTACCCCTAGGAGAATCTGCTTGTCCACCGGAAATGTGGAACGACTGACCTTTGTCAAGAAGAATCAGGCATGGATCGGCCAGGATTTCCACATACCAATGCCTTAGGCGTCAGATTACATCAGCCATGACGCCTCGCCAAAACTTTGAGAAATGAGTCTGGATTTAAACTACCTGCCTCAGCCACTATTCTGATGCCGCCACCTGCCTGATGCCACACACCTGCTGCCAGTTTCTCCATCTGCCTAACACCATCTTTACCAGGGACTGGTATTGCCACCCACCTCCACACTGTGGCATTGTGCCACCCTCTGACCTCATGCTGCTGCTTCTGCTTTTGTTGCTGATGCCGTCACCTTCACACCCTGTCATTGTGCCACTCTATGACCTCATGTTGCTGCTGCTGCTGCTGTGACCTCCACACTTTGTCATTGTGCCACTCTGTAGCCAAATCCTGTTTGTGCCACCTCCACACTCTGTCATTGTGCCACTGTCTAACCTCATGCTGCTGCTGCTGTTGATGCCGTCACCTCCACACTGTGTCCTTGTGCCACTCTCTGACCTCATGCTGTTGCTTTGGCTGTTGCCGTGACTTCCACACTCTGTCATTGTGCCACTCTGTGGCCAACTCCTGTTTTTGCCACCTCCAGAATGTCATTGTGCCACTGTCTGACCTCATGCTGCTGCTGGGGGCTGCTGTCGTGACCTCCACACTCTATCATTGTGCCACTGTCTGGCCTCATGCTGCTGCGGTGGCTGCGGCTATGACCTCCACACTCTGTCATTGTGCCACTCTGTGGCCTACTCCTGTTTTTGCCACCTCCAGAATGTCATTGGGCCACTGTCCACCAAGCACCCCCAAGCACCGTGGCAGTATACAGTGGAGATGGAGGCAGGGAGTCCCTCAGAGTCACTTGCACACATGGCTCGCAGCATGCTGATTTGCCTGGCTAGTGACAGCCGAATAGTCACCATCCGGCAGAAGGATGACTTATGGCTCTTGACCCTCTTGGACCCTTGCTACCAGTCCAAAATGGGAGCCTTTTTCCAGCTGCCAAGAGGGAGGGCAAACTCAAGTACTATAGAGATATCCTCCGTAGTCAGTTTGCTAACGTTACGAAACCATTTTTGGCCAAGGCAATTCTACCTCCATCAGCTTAATCATTAATACTTAAAAAGTTCCAAAGCAGTTTATTATGAAGTATAAACGTGGTAGTTTTAATCCAGTTTCTGCTTGACACCAATTTGTTCAAATGCAACCTATGGAACTTGAATTGAAGGAGACCCTAACTGCAGGGAATGTTTTAGGTGCTTATTTTGCATTCTGTGCCATTAGTGATGGAATTAAGTACAGAACTGGAATGGGAAGCAAAAGCAAATGCTCTTGATGAGCTTCTTCAGTATGAACAATGTGAATCGTATGTCCAACTTACAGAAATTAAAAACCGCCTCCGGGACTATGAAATAAATAATAATGATCTTTAGAGCCTATAGAGAAAGCGTTTCCTTGAGCCTCGTCTGTCATATCCGTGTATCGTACCTCGTGCCTCCGTCCCATGACCACGATCCTTGCCAGCTGTCCAGACCTTACACTTGTCCCCGACTCCGAATTTGCCTTACGATTTTGTACCTCGCTACACCTCAGCTGCCACCGCAAGCAAGTCACATCAGGGGTAATGACCTGGTAGACTCCTGCCGCAGCAAGTCCATCCCACTTTGCGGTGGGCTCTGTTAAAAACTGGGACTTACTTAGATTCCACTCACTGGCTTGGCTATTGCCATCGTCCCATTACTGTGCTGCGATCTGTGGCGGCTCCAGTAACCTACTATTGTGTTCTTTGACGCTATCGTAGGATCTTAGCCCTCAGCATGTTTTTTTTTGCCAGCTGGCGCTGGCATTACTTTATCAGGCTACATTCCCATTTCAGTTTTTGGGTCAGTTTTGCCCCCGTAAGTGCCCAGGGAATTTCCGAGTGAAGCAATTCTAAGAGCGGCGGCAGTTATGTGCGTGTCATACTAAAACCAAGCATTGTATGAAGACAAAACCAACCTCCGTCTGCATATTTAAGCATGGCACAATGTTCTACAGCACCCTACAGGCTCTCTGCAGCCAGGAAATAGTTGTTTTATAACGCAATTCGTCCCGAATTAATTCGGGATGAAAATAATTTTGTCGGGAAATTTCGGTTTAAGTCGGCGAATCTAATTTTTGAGAAATTCGCCTTATCTCTGTTATACTTGTGTGGTTGACCCAAAAAAACAAGGTGAGTTGGGTCCTTTTGAGGGGCCAGGTAATGAAAGCAATGCAGAGGCCCATCTTGATCAAATTTAAACCCAAAAGGGGACTTTTGGGGACACACACAGTTGAACAATGTGACAGGTCCATTCCAAACTATCAGTAGCAATAGTAAAGTAAACATTGTTTAACTCATGTGTTAGTTAGCAATGAGAACACAACACACAGTACAAGGATTGCAAATTTTATTAGGACCTATTTATTTCTTGAGTTTGCATTTGCAAACATTGAGAAATGTCAAAAAGATCAGCATCACAGTACAAACACTAATGGACTCAAATGTGCAAATAGTAGCGGGCAGGAAAAATATTGTTGGCCCCATATTTCCAAAAACTCAGATGAGTTTTTAGTCATCAGGCCCCACGATTACCTGAAAGGTGACAGTTTAGAGGTACAACCAAGCCACTATCACGGATACAAATTTTAACAAAAAAGGGGCTAACAGAGATTGAAACATAAAATCTTACCAAGTGCATTTTTTGCATTGGAGTATTCTAAGCTGTGAGGTTCTAAGCACATACTTCTGAAAAAATGGTACATGCTCATCCACCACGACAGGGTGACCTCAGTTCAGATGGGGCCTTAGTTTATCACTGCTTACAAAATGCCTGTTTAATACAAGAAAATATTTCCACTCATATGGCTTAACTAAAAAAATATTACGTAACCAATCTGACCTCGATTTGCACATGTTCGACATGGGTTCCTCATGTTTTGCTACGATGGCTCATCACTCGGGTCGGCACACTTTTGGCCCTTCGTTTAAGTCCGTACAAGGTGATTCCAGCATCTGACTTTGGGAGACGGTGGGGTGCACAACCTTAGATAAAACTTGACTTTTAATTAGTCCTTTAAAAGACAAAATGTAAAGCCATGGATTTTGGCAAGGCAAACATGTCAATAAAACACTCACGAAACCTGTCAGTAAGGAGGTGTTAACTTTGTATCCAGAAGAGCACCAACAATTGGTAGAAATATTTCCCCCAGTCTTTTTCTAAGTAATCCCCAAATATTTGCTAACTGGCTAAATACTAACTGTGGTCATACACAAAGTACTACTTGACAGTATATTAAGAAATCAGATACCTTTACCTCATTTGTGACTGGTAAAGAATATAAAATCAGCAATTACATTAACTGTAATACAAAAAACTTTATTTAATATCATGTACTTTGTGTCAAGTACAGTATGTAGGTTGTCGACCAATATCCTCAAAGCTTGCATAAGGAGACACTTATCAGACACACGCAATCCTTTATGGAATAATCAAATGTCTGCAGTATCCAAACATTTTCATTCGACTCATGCTAATAATCTTTCTAGTTTACAAGTTATTGCCATTGAAAAAGTTTATAAACCAAATGGGGAGGAGGGGTAATCTACAAAGGAATGTGTTAAGTAGGGAATTTAAATGGATTTACACACTGGCCACTAGACAACCTAAGGATCTTAACATAAGACAAGATATTTTATCATTATTAGATCAGTTTTTCCTATACAATTAAACACGTTTAGATGTTAACGTAACGTTTTTGTATATGTCTTAGTGTAACATTATGATAATGTTTTTTCCATTTTTATATTCACATTTATTACCTGTCCCAGGTTCGCAGGGGTTAGTTGTACCGGGATAACAAGTGCCAATTAAAAATTTTTAGTATCTAAGGTTGTGCGCTCCACTAACTGCTAAAGTTGGATGCTGGAATCACCTTGTGCATTTTGTGATGCCTAGTCATTGAAGCGGCTGCTATTTTCCGTGCATTGATTCACTGAAGGAGGATCATATTTAAGACGGTGAGTTGAAAAATTGTTTTTCCTTCATTGTGGGGGGGGTGAAGGAACCTCAGTCACAGCACCAGATGACTGGCTCTTCTTCTTCTCCATAGCCAATAAAAAGATGGCTGATGCTGAAGTAGATTGAAGTGACAAACAGTGTGGCCAAGGTGATTCAAGTGGCACCTGCTCACTCACAGGGCGGTATGTATGACACGGTTTTGGTCTAAAACTCACTTTTTTCTCCATAAAACCTATTGTGGAAAAAAGTGAGTTTTAGACCAAAACCGTGTCATTCTTGTGGCCCACAGAGTCCAAATTCTGACCAAGGTCAGCAACACTGGGTGGTGGAGATGGGGATGTAGTGGTGGCTGCATCCACCAACCTCTGGGTCAGGACAAGTGACTATCTTCCTCGGCACTGGTGGTCTGTTGGGGTTCCGGCATCACAGACGTTGAAGGCTGTGCAGTACTTGGTTCTGAATAGAGTTGTGTCCAGGAACAACCAGGAAAGGCCAAAAATAAGTGGAAACAAAAGCAAAAAAATCTCATGGAAATGGTTTCAATCCAAGGCAAAACAAGACTGTGCCTGTATAACATTTAGGCCACGCCCAATTATATAAAAAAAAAGCACCATGCTAAGTGTGGTTTGGATTTGTATAAGTTTTCTGGCAAAGCATTGCCCTACAGTGTCTCTTGGCTTTTCAATGCGTTCAAAGTCACTGAAATCACTATGTCACTTCTTTGAACGTATCCAGTTCACACAATGGCAACACGTAACTCAAACATTATTCCTCTAAACAATGATCTGTGTTTTACAGATTAATCAGTTTAATCATACTTGAACTTTCTGGAATACATATTTGTGGAATTCAAAGATGTATTTTCGGAATGCCGTGTGAAATAGGTGTTTGTAGACAGTGCAGTTATTGGCCTTTTGGGGTGTGGTTCTATGTTGTTTGGGGGACACAAAATGCTATACAGTTAATGTTGTGCATTTTAGGGGGAGACAAAAAATAACAAGTAACAAATGCATTGTGTGAAAGGAGCCTTAAGGGTCTTTCACACACTCTGTGTTGGTTTTTATGGTGCTTTCAGACAGCGCAGTTTTGGTGCAGTTTTAACTGCGCTCCAATTAAACAGCCTTTATAGAAGTGAAAGAAGCTTGCTGGTAATAAACTGTTTGGAAATAGCAGATAAATGCAAGGTTATGCATATGGCAAGGAAAAATCCATTCCATGATAACATGTTAAACAGAAAAACGCTGAGAAAAAGTGAGATACAGAAGGGCTTGGGAATCCTAGTGGACAGTAAACTTAATTGTAGCAGCCAGTGTCAGGAAGCAGCTGCCAAGGCAAACAGGATCATGGGGTGTATTAAAAAGGGCAAAGATGTAGGGCATTTTTGTGTAGGTTTTATTTTCATGGCTTTCACTTTTCGGTCTGCAATCAATAAACTTTTTTTGTTTTTCCACCAATGGGCATGAGTGAGGGCTTATTTTTGCAGGATGAAGTGTAGTAGGGATACATTTTGTTCACTTTTCATTCTTATTTTCTGGGGACGTGAAATGAACAATATAATGCAATTTTGGCGCATGGATTTTTTTTCTTCTGCGTTGTTCAACACATGGGTTAAAGAAATTTATATTTTAATAGATTTGAACATTTACATATGCAGAGATCTCAATTATATGTCACTTTTTTATTTGTAAAATAGCAAAAGAGGGTGATTTGAACTTTTTTAAAATTATTTTTAAGACTTTTCTTCTGTTTTTGTACTTATAGTCTGCCTAGAGTACTTGACCACTAGATGACTCGATTACATCCTTCTACATTCTATGGTTAATACAGAAGGGTGTACCAAGACAGCAGTGGCTATTGAAGTCTTCATTAGGTTTCTAGCTGCCATGGTAACTGTGCGGCATGACATCTCATTGTGGGAAGGCTGGGTGCTCGGAGGGAGGAACAGGGTGCGGTGCATCACTCATTTGAAGGGTTAAAAGCAGGGATCAGAGCCGAGTCATATCCCGCTGATAGAGATGGGTGTCAGCTGTAATAGCTGTCACCTGCTGCCAATGGAGCAAACTTATCGAGTGATTCTGTTCCGTAGCTCCTTACTTGCATGATGACATATGTCATATGTCGGTAGGGGGTTAAAATATTTTACATATTGTGCCCCGCATAAAGTCAGAAAAAGATCTCTGGGTAGCATTTTTACATATTTTTTTTTGGTTCCTAATTTCTAATTGGTATAATCTCCAGTTACAGGGGAAACAGCCCAGTGTTCCAACTGCAAATTTGATCTGTGTCTTGCAAGGTTCAGTAGCATCTACAACTTGTTCTGTTAGTTGTTGCTTTTGATGGATTACACTCAGAGGATGTCTTCAGGCACTTTATTACATGTGGTGTAAGCTGCCATTACACATGTCTGATCAGGTCCCTGGCCACTAAACCAGCAAGTTTTAATGTCCTTGTAGTACACCCATACAACTAGTGAGACCCCTAACGGTCATACTGTAGATAACAATTCTACTTTTTTTTTTCTTTCAATAGAGGAAAAAATGAAAAATAATAAAACCCCAAAAATTTTAAAAGGGGGGGACCCCACTACAAAAGGGTTGCTTTTTTTGTTAAAGATCTTGCCAAAAAAAAGTCCACTTTGCAATATGTTTCCATTTAACCCGTATCCCACCTATTCAGAGATTTTCACCCCCCTTTAAAGGGTTGCCAGCTAATCCCGGTCGAAATAGCCCCAGACCTGGGTTTTTTTATCCTGTTTTTCTTGGGCCCGAAATGGGTTTCTAAGCTTTCAAACCTGGCTTCTCCCGCTTTCCCAAATGGGAAACCCCTAAACAAAAGCCCCCCAAATTTAAAGGGAAAACCCAAAAAAAACAGGTGTGGGAAGATGAATCAACCCCTTTTAAAAAAGGGCCAATTAGACTTAAAACATTTAGGTTTTTACCCCTTTTTGGGTCTTTTTTGGCCACCTTTTTGAAAAATTTAAAAAAGTGTCCCCTGTCCCACATCTTGTTTTTTTCTAAATTTTGGTAATAATACCTTCTTTATTTTTCTTCTCTGGGCCGAATTTTCACAAGGGTGGCCCAAAAATTTTTTTTTTAGTTCTTTCTTGTACTTTTTGCCTTTGTTGTCCTTTGGGGTCCCGGGATACTGTCCCCAAAAACCAATTTAATTTCTTGTCTTTTTGTTTTCCTCCCGTTAACTCCGGGTTTCCCCCTTAGTCATCCCTTCCCCCTGTTACAATTTCCCAGTTTTTCTTTGGGCAACCTTTGCCGGGGGTTTTTTTGTATTTGCTGCTTGGGGTACACCTGTAATTATCATTCCCCCTTGGGGATCAAAGGGAGATCCTTTGCAGAATTTTTTTAATAGAAAGGTTGCCCAATTTTAAATTCCTTTTTGTAGTTTAGTTTTTAAAATTTGGGGTTTTCCCCCCAACTTGGGTGTAACGATGACCCACACTTACTCATGTTTTCCCGTGTAGGACTACTGTCTAGGCCTTGGGGGGGGTGTGTTTTTTTGTATCCAGTATAGGAAAAGTTTTTACCAAACTGTAATTGCTTGTTTTTTCTTTGTGCTTTAAATCTTGGGTTTTTTTTAAAATGCTTAAATCCCCTTTTTTCCATTTCTCTGAGGAATCTTTGGGGAAAGTTTTTCCCGGAATTTTTTTCCCAAATTTTTTCTGATTTTTTTGAAAATCTTTTGATGTTTTAAATTCAGCAGCGTTTTCAAGAAAAAAACTGGAATTTCCAAAAAACCTGGCAAACTGGGCATTTTTGGGTTTTTTTTAAAACCCCTGGGCTCAACCCCCTTGGGCCTCAAATTGTCAACCCTCCCAGAAGTAAAAAAAAAAGTCCTTTTTGTTTATCAGGTTTATTTTTTGTCATTCCGTGAAAAAGTCCCGTTCCTATTTTTGACCATGGCCTATGTGGAATTTCATGGGGTTCCAATGTCTTTCTTTGGATGCTTATAACAGCAGGATACACACATTTCACATTGTGCTATACAATTTTTAATGTGGTCATTCATTACCGGCCAATATAGATTCTCGTGCTCAGCGTAGACATCCTTCCATGCCCAAATGAGGAGAGTGCAATTTTTTCAGTGTGTCTCTTCTGAGAAATTCTGTTATAACAGCCATTTCTCCTTTAAAATGATTCCTTGCTGCATTGACAGTTCATTACTTATGTGGAAGAAAGTCTCTGAGACCTAGAGAGTTAAATCCTTCTTTTTGCACTCCAAAGGTTTGTGATGCGAATGAAATGCTACTCGTCCACCATAAGTGTACTGGTGGAACTTCTCCATCCCAAATACTACAATTAATAGTTCTTTCTCAATTTGAGCATATCCCTGCTTGCAAAGATGATTGGCTGCAATAGTGTGGCTCCCAGGCCTTTTTCTCATGCATCATGTTGCATCACCACCTTTTGATCTGGATAAAAATACTTTAGGGTTGCTGCATCTTCACTTAGAGATGGGGGAATTTCTCAAAAATTCGATTCAGTGACTTCGCCGAATTTTCCATCAAAATTCGTTTCGGTCCAAATTACTTTGGGACGAATCGTGTTAAAAAACAGCTATTTCCAGACTGCACAGAGCCTGCAGGGTGCTGTAGAACGTTGTGCCATGCTTAAATATGCAGACGGAGCTTGGTTTGGTCTTCATACAATGTTGTGTTTTAGTATGACACGCAGATGACTGCCGCCGCTCTTAGAATCGCTTCACTATAAAATTCCCTGGGCACTTAAGAGGGCAAAACTGACCAAAAAACTGAAGCAGGAATGTTGCCTGATAATGTCATGGCAGCGGCAGTTGGAAAAAAACAAGCTGAGGGCTCAGGTGGCAACATCAGTGAGTGTTTAGGTGACGGCGGCAGCCACAGCAGCATTAGGTCAGAGAGTGGCACAATGACATTCTGGATGTGGCAAAAACAGGAGTAGGCCACAGAGTGGCACAATAACACGTGTGGAGGTTACGGCAGCAGCCACGCAGCAGCATGAGGTCAGACGTGTCACAATGGACATTCTGGAGGTGGCAAAAACAGGAGTAAAGGCCACAGAGTGGCACAATGACACAGTGTGGAGGGGCACGGCAAGCAGCCACAGCAGCAGCATGAGGTCAGACAGTGCCACAATGACAGAGTGTGGAGGGCACGGCAGCAGCAACAGCAGCAGCATGAGGTCAGGCAGTGGCACAATGACATTCTAGAGGTGGTAAAACAGTAGTAGACCACAGAGTGGCACAATGACAGAGAGTGGAGGTCACGGCAGCAGCAGCATGAGGTCAGAGAGTGGCACAATGACACAGTGTGGAGGGCACGGCAACAGCCACAGCAGCAGCATGAGGTCAGACAGTGGCACAATGACACAGGTGGAGGGCACAGCAGCAGCCACGGCAGCAGCATTTAGGACAGGCAGTGGCACAATGACATTCTGGAGGTGGCAAAACAGTAGTAGGCCACATAGTGGCACAATGACAGAGAGTGGAGGTCACGGCAGGAGCAGCATGAGGTCAGAGAGTGGCACAATGACACAGTGTGAAGGGCACGGCAACAGCCACAGCAGCAGCATGAGGTCAGACAGTGGCACAAGGACACAGTGTGGAGGGGCACAGCACCAGCCACACAGCGCAGCACGAGGACAGGCAGTGGCACAATGACATTCTGGAGGTGGCAAAAACAGTAGTAGGCCACAGAGTGGCACAATGACACAGTGTGTAGGGCAAGGCAGCAGCCACAGCAGCAGCGTGAGGTCAGGCAGTTGCACATTGAGAGCGTGTGGAGGTCACGGCTGCAGCCACAGCAGCAGCAGAATGAGGTCAGACAGTGGCACAATAACATTCTGGAGTTGGCAAAACAGTAGTAGGCCACAGAGTGGCACAATGACAGAGAGTGGAGGTGACGGTAGCAACAGCATGAGTTCAGAGAGTGACACAATGACACATTGTTGAGTTGACGGCATCAACAGCAGCAACAGCATGAGGCCACAGAGTGGCACAATGACAGAGTGTGGAGGTGGGTGTCAATACCAGTCCCTGGTAAAGATGGTGGTAGGCAGATGGAGAAAGTGGCAGCAGATATGTGGCATCAGGCGGGTGGTGGCATCAGAATAGTGGCTGAGGCAGGTAGTTTGAAACCAGACTCATTTCTCACAGTTTGGGTGAAGCGTCATGGCTGATGTAGTCTGATGCCTAAGGCATTGGTGTGTGTAAATCCTGGCCGATCCACGCCTGATTCATCTTGACAATGGTCAGTCGTTCCACATTTCCCGTGGAAAAGCGGGTTCTCCTTGGAGTAACGATGGCCCCCGCCGCACTGAACAACCACTCTGATGCCACACTACTGGCCGAGCAGGACAGCTTCTCCACTGCAAACTCGGCAAGTTGTGGCCACACATCCAGTTTGGCTGCCCAGTAGTCCAGCGGACCTTCTAACTGGGGTGGCAGAGTGCATCTGGACCGAGAGATGATGGCAAAGAGAAACATCTCCCTTCTGCAGAAGTGGTGGAGCCTTGACTGGCTGCAATGGCATGCGTGCCTCTGGGCGCTGCTGCTGCTGTTTCTGCGGCGGCTGGATGGACCAAAACATCTGAGCCGACGTTTCTCCCAGGCCACCGGATGGTGACACTGCATGTGTTGACACAGGGCCGTGGTGCCAACGTTAGCTTCCTGGCCACGCTTCACTTTCTGCCCACAGATTCTACATATACCCATATTCGGCTCCTCCGGTGTCTTACCAAAGAACTGCCACACCGCCGAGTAGCTGATTTTACCACCAACGCTCCGCACTGAGTAACTACTTACGCCGCTGCCTCACTGAGCCCCTGTGCCGCTACTTTCTTAGACCTGCGATGCGGGTTTTCTACCCCGTGGCTGCTTGGCTCCTGACCTCACACTGCTGCTACCCTGCTGACTCACGACCACACAACCCACTTGCTGGCTGCGCCGCTGCCTGACACGCAAGCTGACGCCCTCTTCTCCTGACAATGGAGAAGCCCTTGCTTCACCCGGCTCCCAAGTGCGGTCGGTTACATCATCATCGATTTGTGTTTCATCGTCACTGCTGTCCTCCTCACCGGTCTTGGTATGCAGAGGCTGACCCTTCACAACATGACCTCCCATGCCACTCTCCACATCTATACTTTGCCGCCTACTGCAAGAAGCAGGGGATATTGGCCCCATTTCTTCACTGCCAAGTAGCTACTGACTGTCCTCCTCATCCTCACTGTATAGTGGCACTGAGCCCAGACCACATAGTAGATCTCTGGCTGAGGGAACCGGATGGGACAGAGGCGGGTTGAGGACAGGTGAGGGCCGCTGACCCGCTCCTGGGCCATGCCAACTAAGGGTTGTGTCTGACGTTCCCACCGACTCTTGGCTGGGGTTGTCAGATGTCATCTGGGAGGAAGTGGATGACCTAGTCAACCAATCAAGAACCATTGGGTTGCTGAACAACACACGGCCACTAGATGACAGTGGCAGTTGTGGCCTCACTGAGTGACCCCTGTTGCGACGTCCCCTTGCTGTGCTGCGACCTGGGCCTGCTCCAGGATTGTTTGTGCCACTGCCACTCGCAGGTGAAGAATCTGCCACTTCTATGTCTGACATACTGTTTGTTCTAAAATGTACAGACTATGTTTGATGAAGATATCTGTATATGATAAATACACACCCTTTATTTGACTCCAAATGAACCCACTAACAAGCTGGGGTAACCCTTGGATATAAATTGCGCTCCTCAAATGGGCAGGAAAAATTTACTTTTATGTGCCGTTTAAAAACACTGTGTATTTTATTGAATATAAAAGCACAAACAGGCTTAATTAACATTCGGATATGAATTATGCCACAGGCAAAATTTATTTTTTGCCAGTGAAAAAGAACGTTTCTTTTACTAAGTATACAGTATATATATTAATGGTCACGCACACCTATAAGGTAAAAGGGGAAGAGACGGGTGCAAGGTGAAACCGGATTGTCAAATCCACATATAGTAAAAATTATGTTCACCGCACACCGAATAATGATAACTAAAGTATTTATTAGTGTTTTACAGGGGCAGATACATATATGCACCAAATTTCAAAACAATACTGAACAGATGTTTTACAATAAATGATCTCTAGTGAGAATTTGTTATTTGAGAGAGTAAGAAAAGGATGTCATAATAAACGACGTTTCGGCTAATCGCCTTTTTCGAGAGACATCTGGAATAGGAAAGACAAAATAAGTAATGGAAGGCATATGGTAACAATGACCAATGAAGAATGAAGAGGAAGAGGAAGTAGGCAGTAAAACAGTGTAAATAAGGAAGAAAGGGAGTGATAGATGACATAGCTTAAAAGAGGAATGAACACAAAGAAGAATAAAACAAAAAGAGGAAGAAAAAGAAGAATGAACTAAAAGAAGCAATAAAAGGAGAGAAAATAGAACAAAGCGTACTGATAGGGAAAAATTAGTACAATGCATAATATAAAAAAGGTGTCATAAGACTTACCACAAGGGGTCACTATAGAGGAGGAGATGTTTTGAAGAGTAAGTATATCTATGTAAGAGGGATAAGG
Organism: Phyllomedusa bahiana; assembly: GCA_025379985.1. NCBI lineage: Eukaryota > Metazoa > Chordata > Amphibia > Anura > Hylidae > Phyllomedusa > Phyllomedusa bahiana. The sequence continues at coordinate 55,724 of JAODAL010020420.1, forward strand.
AATAAATATATAAGGGTAAGTAAGACAATAATACAACATTAGGGGAATAATGGAGAATATAAGACCAATGGTGACAATTACCATACACTGAGGGTGCGTCCCCTGGGGTATCAGCCGCTGGAGGCTGTAAAGTCCGGCCTGGATGAGGCTACAAATGAAGAATGTAAGAGGTAAGAAGGAGCTGAAAGAAAGGCTAAAAAGGTTAAATCGTAGGTGGTATAGCGGTAGTGGTACATACCAAAGTGTAGAGGAATGGCGGCGGGACGTCCGGAGCCCTTGGCGAGGCATCAGCAAATGCCGATGTCTCGGACGTCCGGATATACCCGGCGCGCAGGCACGAAACAGCCGCGCATGCGTATAACGCCAAAAGGGGACAAAGAGGTAAAGGGCAAAAAATAATGGAGTGCGCGTGCGCCAGAAGTGGCGCAGGCGCAGAGAGGGTAAACCGGGACTTAGAAAAAGTAATGGGTGAAAGACATCTATACAGGGGAAGCAGAAATTGAAATGAGTGGGTATAAAGTAAAGGGAAGAAAATTGATTGGGAAGTATGAAAAAAATAGCTAAAGGTAAGAAAGAAAATAAGAGGAGGATGCTAAATATAGAGGCTATGGAAAATATAAAATAAATATAAGTAAATATAAAATAAAATATAAAATATAAGTTATAAGAGGGACATACAGAGAGGACAACGATGACAGAGATGACAGAAGATGACACTAAAAGGTAGCCGTGGTATAGAAGAGGATACGTAGAGAAGGTTACCGTGATATAGAAGAAGATAAGTAGATACAAGTCCATACAAAGTCCATATCATTTGATCTAAAGATAAAAAGATAAAGTAAATGGATAATTATATGGACATATAATGACATCATAATGAATATGATAACAAAAGCATTGGGTAAAACTCAGAAAGGACATGGTATTGTTAGTAGCGCATATCATATTCTCGATTCAGGCCAGAAGGCTCAAGTGTCCCTAATGTATATATCCAGTATCGTTCTCTTCTGAGTAGGGTGGCTATCCTGTTACCACCTCTACGCGGTACGGGGACTTGTTCAATTACTTGGAAACGTAATTGCGAAGGTTGGTGTTTGTGAAGTGTGAAGTGTGCCGGGATAGGAAGAAGGTTTTCTTTGCACCGTATAGTTGATTTGTGCTTTGACACTCTGTCTTTAATAGCTTGGGAGGTTTGACCCACATATGCTTTACCACATGGGCATTTCAACAGGTACACCACAAAATTAGAGCGGCAAGTGAAATAACCTTTAATGGGAAAACTTTGTCCTGTTAATGGATGTGTGAAAAATTCACCTTTTGTTACCGATGAACATTGTGCACAGTTAAGGCAGGGGAACGTGCCTCTCTTCCTTGTGGTGAGAGTGAGCTGTCTGGTAATAGGGCGCATGGGACCAAAATCTGCCTTCTCCAGTCCTCAAACCCCATATACTAGTAACATGGGACGTTACTAGTCTTTACACTTCAATAGACCACACTCTTGGTATGGATTCTGTATCCAGATTTCTCGATTTGCACAATTTTTCGAGTTTAACTAAACAATTCTGTATAGACCTACTTCAACTGATTTTACATAATAACTTCTTTCTATTTGGGAGTCAATTTTATATACAGCAAAAAGGCACCGCCATGGGCAGCAACATGGCACCCCCATATGCCAATATATACATGGCAATGTTTGAGCAGGATTACATCTATAATCACCCTCTATTCACAGAACATTCTACTCTCTGGCTACGTTACATCGATGACATTTTTTGTATTTGGACAGGTTCAGTTTCTTCTCTCCTTCTTTTCCATTCATTCCTCAACTCTGTTCTTCCCGATTTGCAGTTTACTATTCACCATAATACTAGGAGAATTGATTTTTTAAATACTACTATTTCGTCAGATACCACTGGACATCTTACCTCGGATCTTTACACTAAACCGACAGACCGCAACAGTCTATTACACTACAAAAGTAATCATTCCAGAAACACTAAATTCTCTCTACCCCGTTCCCAATTCACACGGGTTAACAGCATTGTCCAAGATCCCTCCTTGAGACAAGAGAGACTTAATCAGATGAAGACACGCTTTCAACAACGGGGATACCCCACACGATTACTTAACATGTCTACTACAATATGTTCCAATGATAGAACATCCAGATCTTCTGAACACACCATGGAACGTATACCTTTGGTACTTAAGTATCACCCATTCATGCCTAAAATTCACCATATTGTACGCAAGCATTGGCCCATCTTAAAGAGATCTTATCCACAAATAACGGCTTTTCAGAATCTCCCTCTCCAGTGCTACAAAAAAGACAGAAATCTACGTGACCGGTTAGTCAAGGCAGATTTTGGTCCCATGCGCCCTATTACCAGACAGCTTTCACTCTCACCACAAGGAAGAGAGGCACGTTCCCCTGCCTTGACTGTGCACAATGTTCATCGGTAACAAAAGGTGAATTTTTCACACATCCATCAACAGGACAAAGTTTTCCCATTAAAGGTTATTTCACTTGCCGCTCCAATTTTGTGGTGTACCTGTTGAAATGCCCATGCGGTAAAGCATATGTGGGTCAAACCTCCCAAGCTATCAAAGACAGAGTGTCAAAGCACAAATCAACTATACGGTGCAAAGAAAACCTTCTTCCTATCCCGGCACACTTCACACTTTACAAACACCAACCCTCACAATTACGTTTCCAAGTAATTGAACAAGTCCCCGTACCGCGTAGAGGTGGTAACAGGATAGCCACCCTACTCAGACGAGAACGATACTGGATATATCCATGAGGGACACTTGAGCCTTCTGGCCTGAATCGAGCATATGAGATGCGCGACTAACAAGACCCTGTCCGTTCTGAGTTTTAACCAATGCTTTTGTTATCAGATTTATTATGATGTCATTATATGTCCATATAATTATCCATTTACTTTATCTTTTATCTTTAGATCAAATGATACGGACTCTGTATGGACTTGTATCTACCTATCTTCTTCTATATCACGGTAACCCTCTCTATGCATCCTCTTCTATACCACGGCTATCTTTTAGTGCTATCTTCTTTCATCTCTGTCATCGTTGTCCTCTCTGTATGTCCCTCTTATAACCTATATTTTATATTTATTTTATATTTATTTATATTTATTTTATATTTTCCATAGCCTCTATATTTAGCATCCTCCTCTTATTTTCTTTCTTACCTTTAGCTATTTTTTCATACTTCCCAATCAATTTTCTTCCCTTTACTTTATACCCACTCATTTCAATTTCTGCTTCCCCTGTATATATGTCTTTCACCCATTACTTTTTCTAAGTCCCGGTTTACCCTCTCTGCGCCTGCGCCACTTCTGGCGCACGCGCACTCCATTATTTTTTGCCCTTTACCTCTTTGTCCCCTTTTGGCGTTATGCACATGCGCGGCTGTTTCGCGCCTGCGCGCCGGGTATATCCGGACGCCCGAGACATCGGCATTTGCTGATGCCTCACCAAGGGCTCCGGACGTCCCGCCGCCATTCCTCTACACTCTGGTATGTACCACTACCTCTATACCACCTACGATTTAACTTTTTTAGCCTTTTTTTCAGCTCCTTCTTACCGCTTACATTCTTCATTTGTAGCCTCATCCAAGCCGGTCTTTACAGCCTCCAGCGGCTGATACCCCAGGGGACGCTCCCTAAGTTTATGGTAATTGTCACCATTGGTCTTATATTCTCCATTATTCCCCTAATGTTGTATTATTGTCTTACTTACCCCTATATATTTATTCCTTAGCCCTATTACATAGATACACTCACTCTTCCAAACATCTCCTCCTCTTTAGTGACCCCTTGTGGTAAGTCTTTTGACACCTTTTTTTATATTATGCATTGTACTAATTTTTCCCTATCAGTATGTTGTGTTCTATTTTCTCTCCCTTTATTGCTTTTTCTTTAGTTCATTCTTCTTTTTCTTCCTCTTTTTGTTTTATTCTTCTTTGTGTTGATTCCTCCTTTAAGCTATGTCATCTATCACTCCCTTTCTTCCTTATTTACACTGTTTTACTGCCTACTTCCTCTTCCTCTTCATTCTTCATTGGTCATTGTTACTACATGTCTTCCATTACTTATTTTGTCTTTCCTATTCCAGATGTCTCTCGAAAAAGGCGATTAGCCGAAACGTCGTTTATTATGACATCCTTTTCTTACTCTCTCAAATAACAAATTCTCACTAGAGATCATTTATTGTAAAACATCTGTTCAGTATTGTTTTGAAATTTGGTGCATATATGTATCTGCCCCTGTAAAACACTAATAAATACTTTAGTTATCATTATTCGGTGTGCGGTGAACATAATTTTGTCTTTTACTAAGTATAACTGCAGAAAAATACTTAGTTAACCCTTGGATGTAAATTGTGCAAAAGAAATACCCTGCCAACAATTACCAGCTTTGCAGCGTGTTAAAACGGCATGTATTTTACAGAACACAACAACAGAAAAACTTGTAATTAACCTTCGGATATGAAATATGCTACTGGCAAAATTTCTTCTTTGGCGGTGAAAAAGAACGTTTCTTTTAGTGACCATAACAGCAGAACAACACTTAATTAACCACTGGATCTAAATTGCGCAAAAGAAATGAGTAACCAAAAATTACCAGCTTTGTAGCGTTTTAAAAATGCGTGTATTTTACGGTACAGAAAAACAGAAAAACTTGTAATTAACTTTCAGTTATAAATTATGCTACAGGCAAAATTGCTTCTTTGGCGGTGAAAAAGAACGTTTCTTTTAGTGACCACAACAGCAGACCAACCAAGCTTAATTAACCCCTGGATGTAAATTGGGCAAAAGAAATATGCTGCCAACAATTACCAGATTTGTAGCGTGTTAATATGGCGTGTAGTTTACGTTACAGAACAACAGAAAAACTTGTAATTAACCTTCGATTATGAATTATGCTACAGGAAAAATGTCTTCTTTGGCGGTGAAAAAGAACATTTCTTTTAGTGACCACAACAGAAGAAAAACGCTTAATTAACCCCATTATCTAAATTGCGAAAAATAAATGAGCAACAAAAAATTAAGTGGTATTTGGATTTTAAAAAACGCTGTTTCTTTAAATGAATACAACAGGAATAGGCTTAGATAACCCTTGGATATTCGATGTGCTGAAGAACTGAGCAGATAGCATTAAAATGTATATGCAGCTGCATTGGACGCACACTGGACTTCAGTTCCAATACCCCACAAAATCAGAATTAGAACGTAAGAGAAGCAGTCTCTGAGACAAGCTGTGACACCCCCTAAAGATCCCTGTATAAAAGTGAGTTTTTTAGCATGAGATATCATAAACAGCCGCGGCAGCACCTTCCCTAATCAGTACAGTGAGAGCGGTATGAGCTCCCAGCGTCGCGCCCGGACTTATATAGTGCGCTGACGTCACAGAATCCCGACGGTTTCTGATTGGCTTCATCTCTGCACATTTCATGTAGGCTACGCCCTTCTTCCTCCCAGACGTCTTTGCCCCATGTAACGCCATGTGCTCGCAGCCATTTTATCAATTAAAAACACACTTCGTTCCCGCGAATTACCCCAAACTTCGACTTCGTTCAGAATCAAAGTTTTCCTGAAATTCTAAACGAATTCCACTTCGTTAGAATCAATTCGCCCATATCTATCTTCAATAGCTTTGTTTACTGAGTGGTCAGCAGATTCCCGGCTCTCTGTCCATCCCCAGGGCACATCTTTGTGGGTTAACTTTCTCAGTGGCTCACACATGTCTGACAAAGAGCTGTAAAATTTGGAAAGATAGTTTACCATGTCAAGAAACCGTTGTATTCCACAAACATTAGTAGGAGTAGGCAAATCTTGTATTGTTCTCACCTTGTCCAGATCCACTTTCACACCATTTAAGGTCAGAAGATGTCCAATATATGGAACTTCTGTCATTTGTAGGGAGCTAACGTTGGCACCACGGGCCTGCGTCAACACATGCAGCGTCACCATCCGGTGGCCTTGGAGAAGCGTGGTTCAGATGTGGTGGTCCATCCTGCCACCGCAGCAACAGCAGCAGCGTCCAGTGGCACGCATGCCATTGGAGCCAGTCAAGGCTCCACCACCTCTGCAGAAGGGAGCTGTTTCTCTTTGCCATCATCTCCAGGTCCAGATGCTCCTGCTCTTCGCTACTCATCATGCCAGCAGTCGTTCAGCGAGGCAATTGCAAAGAGACAACAGTATGCGTCCAACCATCCTAAGGTGCAGAAGCTGACCGTGCTCCTGTCCAAGTTGTTGGTACTGCGGTCCCTCCCTTTCCAAATGGTGGACTGGTGGACACCGTTCAGAGAACTAATGGCTTGTGCCAAGCCGAGATGGAGAGTTCCAAGCTGTAATTTCTTTTCCAAAAAGGCAGTACCAGCACTTCATAAATATGTAGAACAGAAGGTGGGCCAGTCCTTGAGCTTATCGGTTTGTTCCAAGGTGCACGGCAGCGCGGACGTCTGGAGCTGTAACTACGGTCAGGGCCAGTACATGTCCTTTACGGCCCACTGGGTGAATGTGTTTCCTGCCCAGGCACACCAACAACTTGGACAGGAGATGCCGCTTTCTCCTCCACGTTGTCAAACTGCGGCTCCTGCGCCAATATCCCCCTCCTCCTCCTCCACCACCATCTCAGCCTACAAAGTACTGCTCCATCATACCACATGTGTAGGGCACAGCGGTGTCACGCAATTCTACACCTGGCTTGCCTCGGCGAACGAAGTCACACAGGGGAGGAACTGCTCCGCGTCATGCAGCAAGAAATCGATGTGTGGCTTTCTCCATGGGAGGAACATGGTGTCCGCGCTGCACCGAGGAGGGATGGTCCATGCGCCCTGCATGGCGCACGTGTTCAATCTGGTTGTGAAAAGGTTCCTGAAGTCTACCACCGATCTTCAGAAGATTCTGAAAATGGCCAGGAAACTGTGCATGCACTTCATCCATTCCTACAAAGCCAGGAACACCCTCCTCGAGTTGACGCGGCAGAACGGCCTCCCCCAACACACTCTAATATGCGATGTTTCCACCCGTTGGAATTCCGGCCTGCACATGTTGGACAGACTGTATGAACAGAGATCGGCCATTAACGATTTTTTGATGATCCAGGCGGACAGGAGTACTCCCCTGTGTAACTTTGATGTCAGCCAGTGGCAGCTCATGCGTGACACCTGCCGTTTCTGAGGCCATTCAAGGAGGCCACGTTATTTGTCAGTCGCCAGGACTACGGGATGAATAACGTCATTCCACTGCTTCATGTCCTGGAACAGATGCTGAAAAATCTGTCTGGGCAGGGGACTGGAGACGTGGCCACATTTCACGGCCAAATGAGTCCGGTGGGGACTGAATTCAGAGGAGGAGGAGGAGGACATTGGAGCAGAAGCATTGTCTGGTGAAATGAGTGGATTTTCTACCCAGGTGACAAGAGAGGAGAAGCAGAAGCAGCTGGAGGAGGTATATGGAGATGAGGAAGACGAGGCAGATGACCCGCAAGCACCGTGGCAGTATACAGGGGAGATGGAAGCAGGGAGCCCCTCAGAGTCACTTGTGCAGGTGACTCGCAGCATGCTGATTTGCCTCGCTAGTGACAGCCGAATAGTCAGCATCCGGCAGAGGGATGACTTCTGGCTCTCCACCCTTTTGGACCCTCGCTACCGGTCCAAAATGGGAGCCTTTTTCCCAGCTGCTGAGAAGGAGGACAAACTCAAATACTATAGGGAAATCCTCCGTAGTCAGTTCTCCGCTGCCTATGTGCGGCATCGTCCCTCCTCTGACAGCACTGACCGGGGGGTTCTTCAGTGCTCACGTACTACTGCTGCGACTGCTGGGGGAAGATCGGGGGGTACGAGCAGTACCAGCTCCATCAGCAGCAACCTAAGTCTGGAGTCGCTGATGAGCAGCTTCCTTCACCCGCCTAGTAATTAGGGCACTCGCCAGCAGCAGGACCTGGAGCAGACGCTGAACCAACAGGTGGTGACCTACTTGGACAGCACTCTGCCACCCCAGTTACAAGATCCGCTGGACTACTGGGCAACCAAACTGGATGTGTGGCCGCAACTTGCCAAGTTTGCAGTGGAGAAGCTGTCCTGCCCAGCCAGTAGTGTGGCATCAGAATGGGCGTTCAGTGCGGCGGGGGCCATTGTTACCCCAAGGAGAATCTGCTTGTCCACGGGAAATGTGGAACGACTGACCTTTGTCAAAAAAATCAGACGTGGGTCGGCCAGGATTTTCACATACCAATGCCTTAGGCGTCAGATTACATCAGCCATGACGCCTCCCAAAACTTTGAGAAATGAGTCTGGATTCAAACTACCTGCCTCAGCCACTATTCTGATGCCGCCACCCCCCTGATGCCACACATCTGCTGCCAGTTTCTCCATCTGCCTAACACCATCTTTACCAGGGACTGGTATTGCCACCCACCTCCACTGTCTGACCTCATGCTGCTGCTGTGGCTGCTGCTGTGACCTCCACTCTCTGTCATTGTGCCACTCTGTGGCCTACTCCTGTTTTTGCCACCTCCAGAATGACATTGTGCCACTGTTTGACCTCATGCTGCTGCTGTGGCTGCTGCCTTGACCTCCACACTCTGTCATTGTGCCACTCTGTGGCCTACTCCTGTTTTTGCCACCTCCAGAATATCATTGTGCCACTGTCTGACCTCATACGGCTTCTGTCGCTGCTGCCATGACCTTCACACTCTATCATTGTGTCACTGTCCCCCAAGCACCCCCAAGCACCGTGGCAGTATACAGTGGAGATGGGAGCAGGGAGTCCCTTAGAGTCATTTGCGCATATGGCCCGCAGCAAGCTGATTTGCCTGGCTAGTGACAGCCGAATATTCACCGTCTGGCAGAGGGATGACTTATGTCTCTCAACCCTCTTGGACCCTCGCTACCAGTCCAAAATGGGAGCCTTTTTCCAGCTGCCAAGAGGGAGGGCAAATTCAAGTACAATAGAGATATCCTCCGTAGTCAGTTTGCTAACGTTACAAAACCATTTTTGGCCACAGCAATTCTACCTCCATCAGCTTCATCATTAATACCTAAAAAGTTCCAAAGCAGTTTATTATGAAGTATAAACGTGGTAGTTTTAATCCAGTTTCTGCTTGACACCAATTTGTTCAAATGCAGCGTATGGAACTTGAATTGAAGGAGACCCTAACTACAGGGAATGTTTTAGGTGCTTATTTTGCATTCTGTGCCATTAGTGATGGAATTTAGTACAAAACTGGAATGGGAAGCAAAAGCAAATGCTGCAAAACTGGCTTTGGATGAGCTTCTTCAGTATGAACAATGTGAATCGTATGTCCAACTTACAGAAAGTAAAAACTGCCTCCGGGACTAAAAAAATAAATAATAATGATCTTTAGAGCCTATAGAGAAAGCGTTTCATTGAGCCTCATCTGTCATATCCGTGTACTGTACCTCTTGCCTCCATCCCTTGACCACGATCCTTGCCAGCTGTCCTGACCTATCACTTGTCCCCGACTCCGAATTTGCCTTACGATTTTGTACCTCACTACACCTCGGCTGCCACCGCAAGCAAGTCACGTCAGGGGTAACGCCGTGGTAGACTCCCGCCGCAGCAAGTCCATCCCTCTTTGCGGCGGGCTCTGTTAAAAACTGGGACCTACTTAGATTCCTCTCCCTGGCGTGGCTATTGCCATTGTCCCCTTACTGTGCTGCGATCTGTGGCGGCTCCAGTAACCTAGTACTGTGTTCTTTGACGCTATCATAGGATCTTAGCCCTCAGCTTGTTTTTTTCCAGCTGGGGCTGCCATGACTTTATCAGGCTACATTCCCATTTCAGTTTTTTGGTCAGTTTTGCCCCTGTAAGTGCCCAGGGAATTTCCGAGTGAAGCAATTCTAAGAGCGGCGGCAGTCATGTGCGTGTCATACTAAAACACAGCATTGTATGAAGACAAAACCAGACTCCCTCTGCATATTTAAGCATGGCACAATGTTCTACAGCACCCTACAGGCTCTCTGCAACCAGGAAATAGCTGTTTTATAACGCAATTCGTCCCGAATTAATTCGGGATGAAAATAATTTTGTCGGGAAATTCGGCTAAGTCGGCGAATCTAATTTTTGAGAAATTCGCCTATCTCTAGTTATAACTTGTGTGGTTGACCCAAAAAAAACAAGGTGAGCTTGGGGTCCTTTTGAGGGGCCATGTAATGAAAGCAATGCAGAGGCCCCATCTTGATCTACTTAACCAAAGGACATTTGGACACACACAGTTGAACAATGTGACAGGTCCATTCCAAACTATCAGTAGCAATAGTAAAGTAAACATTGTTTAACTCATGTGTTAGTGGGCAATGAGAACACAACACACAGTACAAGGATTGCAAACTTTATTAGGACCTATTTATTTCTTGAGTTTGCATTTGCAAACATTGAGAAATGTCAAAAAGATCAGCATCACAGTACAAACACTAATGGACTCAAATAGTAGCGGGCAGGAAAAATATTGTTGGCACATAGTCCAAAAACTCAGATGAGTTTTTAGTCATTAAGCCCCACGATTACCTGAAAGGTGACATTTTAGAGGTACAACCAAGCCACTATCACGAATACAAATTTTTATCAAAAATGGGGCTAACAGAGATTGAAACATAAAATCATTTTTTGCATTGGAGTATTTTTGGCCACATCTAAGTTGTGAGGTTCTTAGCACATATGTCAGGGACTGTCAGGGACGCACACAAAGACACAGACAAGTGAGGCCCTGACACTGGTCCCAGCCTCTGTCCCTGCCTTTTGGGGAACCCGACTCCTTAATAGGCCGGCCCCAACCGGAAGACTGATGGCTGCACTGATATAGGTGCGACACAGACAGGACAAACAGACACAGAACAATAAATGTAGTCGGGTTGTCAGAAGTCGGCAACAATACGGGCAGCAAGGTACAGAGTCGTGAGACAAAGAGAATAACCGGGGGCGGTCCAAAGTCGGCAACAGTATGGGCAGCGAGGTACAGAGACGTGAGACAAATAGGATAACCGGGGTCCAAATCGAAAGGTCAGGAGAGTACAGAAACAACAGAAGAGAGCAGGCGAACTATAGGGCAATGAGCCAAAATAGCAGGCAAGGCAGGAAGGAAGCAGAGACCTTATATAGAAACAGATGAAAGGTAGAACTGAGGCAATAGGCAGAAGGAACAAAAGACCAGATAGGATAAGAAGGCTGTCACTTAAGAAGGAACAAAAATTAACCAAGAGTGTGCTGGAAGATTCCTGGCCATGGGCATTGGCCAGGAATCAATTAGCACCCAGCACAGAATAACCCAGTTCACACTAGTGATAAGAAACGTATTTAAAAATAAAAAACCATGTTTACTTTCGTACTGGCCGGGGCCCCGGCAAACCAGACCCAAAAAAACGGGGGGGGTTTCCCGGGGGCACAACATGACAACAATTTTTTAAAAAAAAGGGTACATGCCCTTTCCACCACGACCGGGTGGGGCCAAAATTTTTATCACGGGGCCTTTACAAAAGGGGGCCCTGTTTAAATAAAAGAAAATTTTTCCATTTCAAAAGGTTTAACAAAAAAAAAATTTTAAAGGGAAACCAACCTGCCCTTGGGTTTGCACATGTTCGACATGGGGGGGCCTCAGGGTTTTTGCTACGATGGCTCATCACTCGGGTCGGCACACTTTTGGCCCTTTGTTTAAGTCCATACAAGCTGATTCCAGCATCCGACTTTGGGAGATAGTGGGGTGCACAACCTTAAATAAAATTTGACTTTTAATTAGTCCTTTAAAAGACAAAATGTAAAGCCCTGGATTTTGGCAAGGCCCCAAAAATGTAAAAAAAAAACACTCACGAAACCTGTCAGAAAGGAGGTTTTTTTAAATTTATAACCCCGAAGAGCAAAACCCAAAAAATTGGGAAAAATTACAGGGATAAACCAAAAAAAAAAACTAGAAAAACAACTCACCTGGTGCCCCATACACCAAGGGATGCAAACACCCCCCGGCCCATTTGGGCTACCGGTTTTCTACTCCGAACCTGGAAGTGACCAAAGGACATGCGCAGTGTCAGAAAAAGGGCGACTCTCATTGGCAAAACACAAAATCAAAAACTTTTGCTTTTAAAAAATAAAAAGGCATAAAAATAGGGGTGCGCGGGGCCCCCCAGGAGTATTTAAAATTTTTAAAACCAAAATTTTACAATCAGGGTTCTAATGTGGATATAATACTAATTCCAATCGAAATAACATTTCCAAACACCAGGGCACCAAATTTAGATCCATATACAAAAACAAGAACTCAGAACTTCAGCAAATGAATAAACACATATGCAGAAAAGAGGGAGAAAGAAAAATAAAAGGGGGCCAAGTTTCCCCATCGTTAGCTAATTTGGTTATGGCTTGGTGCAAACAAATGTATATATGCACTACAGATAATCCACTTCTTTTGGGAAAAATTTTTTGGTAAAGGGAGGAAAAACATTGACGATCTCCCCGTTTAAAATGTCATAAAAGTTATACAATGTTTTCCTTCCATACAGGGCCCTTTTTTTGGGAAACAAAAAACCTTTGGGAAATTTTAGTTTTTAAAAAAATATTAAAAAGTAGAAATACTTTTAATTTTTATATCTTTCTTTTTAAATTGGGGTTGTAAAAGGGACCCGGTTATCACACAAAGAAATTTGAAAACCCACATCGGAAATACATATTGCATTAAAGATAGTTTTCCATCCAAAAGGAACCAAAAAAATCTATACCATATGGCAAATGATCAAGCTAAAGCCCAAATGTAGAATAAACAATGAAATTTTCCCAAAAAAGCAGAACAACATTTGTAGAAGGTTGAGACATAGGGGTACCCAAATTGGGTGCTCACTAGAGCTTCCAGACTTGTAAAAAAAAAATCTAAATTTGTGTTTAAACGATTACGTTGACCATCGACATCGGGGCGATGGTCAAAGTCACCATCATCACAAGATAAATCGATAGGAGTGGTCCCATTTTTGAGGCATGACCATTAAAGTCCCAAAAGGGGGAGCAACAACACCTTTATTCAACACCAAACAGGGCTGGAGAAGCTGGAATTAAAAACCACAACAGTCAAATTTTTTAACTGCTACATCTTTGGGGAACAAACTTAAGGGTTATAAAAGCCACAGAAAAAAAATCACACACCAATTTTTACTAAACCCTGTCCTTGTACCACACATGAAACCCTTTAAAACCCGCATCAAACCCCAAAATTTAAAAAGTGCCCGAAGGCAGTAAATTTTTGGGAAACCCCAAACTTAAAATTTAACTGGAAAATTGAAAATCCCTGTCCTGGAAAAAGCAAACATGAGCCCCAAACCTGCATGACCCCCAATTAAAAAAATGCGGAAAAAAAAGTCCTTTTTTAACCCCCCATTTTTAGTTTCACCTGGGCTTTACTAAACCTTTTCCCGGGCCACGCATGAGTCCCCCCACCCGCATGACCCCAGAAATTAAAAAATGCCGGAAAAAAAGGGGTCCTTTTTCCCAACCCCCAATTTTTGTTTCACTGGGCCCTTTACTTTTAACCCGTCCCGGGCCACAGCATGAAGCCCAAAAACCTGCATTACCCCATATTAAAAAAGTGCCGTAAAAGGGGTCTTTCCAAACCCCCATTTTAGTTTCCACTGGACATTGACTATAAACCCGCCTGGACCGCGAATACCATTTAAACCGTCCCGACCCCCAAATTTAAAAAATGGCCCGGGGAAAAAGGGG